>PVJA010047284.1:0-14720 GCA_004027025.1 Myocastor coypus
GCTCCCATTGCAAAGAATATTTTTTCCACCCTTTGATTTTTAATCTGCGAGTTTTTAAAAAAATGTGTTTGTTGTACAATGCATATTGTTAGGTTTCATTTCTGGATCTATTCTGCTAAACTGTACCTTTTGATTGGGGAATTGAAACCATTCATATCAAGAGTTATTGCTGAGAGCTTGACTTATTTCTATCACTGCATTATTTTCTTGTTGGTTATTTCCTCATTTGGGGGCATAGAGGACGACAAAAATAGCTGACAATTACTAATAGTCTAGGAAGATGACACACCAACACTGAAACAATGCAGCCCATCACATGAATCTGTAAGGTATCTATGTCAGGAAGAACTTAATCATACTTGGGCCAAACACAAGCTAGAATAGTCTGCAGTTGCTGTTGGTAACAGTTCCTATCATCAACTCTTTTTTAAATGTGCCCTATGGTCAGGGTCACTGGTTCTCACTCCATGCCAGCTATGCATTTTCTGCAGTAGGACGATCTACTTCATCTTCAAAAGCATTGTTCTCTTTCAGCAAAATTGCTAGTCATAATGCCAGTTGCTCCTTTTCTTCATGAATCTTCTCTTTTGCAGCTCTTTCAACGTGGAAGTTAGAGCAGCAAACGTGCATCTGATCCCTGAGGACACTCATGGTTTCTAGGTCCTCCACATGCTTGGTGATGGTCTGCTTCATTTCAGTCACTTGGAGCTGCTTAGAGGACAGCACCTTCTTTGTCAGTTCTGGCTTTTCATTTAGTTTCTACAGCACTACCTTATCTACCTTTCCTTGTCAGTCCTTCATTTTTTTTTCAATGTATTATTATGTTTTTCAAGAAGCTTGTTGCATATTGACTACAGAATAGCTAAGTTGGACTTGTATTCTGTTTTAGCTTGTTCTGTTTAGTTTTGTGATTTCATGTTCTCCATTTGGAGTTTTAATTTCTTGTAAACAAACTGTAGATTTTCAGTAGCCTCTGAAGGGACTGCAGAGTCTTTCCTTTTAAGGGTCTGACACTTTTCTTGAAGTCTCTTCATTAGCTCAGCTTCACTGAAGTTTGTATGAACCTCTTGAAGCTCCTTAAATAGCCATTTCCTAAAGGCTTAAAATTACACTTCCAGTAGTCTTTGTGCCTTTGCCCTCTTCATTCTCTTTTGTGTGTGTGTGTGTGTGTGTGTGTTTCCCTCTGCCTGGGTCTCAATCTCAGAATGACTATCTGCTTTCTTTTTAGATTTGAAGTTCTTTCTTTGGCTTCTTCAAGTGCAATTTCAAGTCTCTCTATCTTCTAGTTTTCTTCCCTCAGGCAAGGCAGGTGTTGGCCTATACTTAATTTATTAAATTTTAAATGCTTTCTGGTACCTTCCGTAGATTTGCTTGTCAGTGGACTCCATTCTGGGGAGCTTAAGAAGACTGTTCTTTGTTTCTTTTACTGTCCCACTGGATTCTTCTCCAGCTGTTCTACTTTCAACAGAGTCTTTGGAGAATCCACTAGAGTTGAGCTTGAGCTGCAGCTCAGAGGATGCCCAGCTGCTCTGTGTTTCTATCCCTGAGGCAAAATTGTCTTTTAGTTTTGAAATTTTGTCCTTGCATTAGTCAGTTCTTCTGTCTGTGCCTTTACTAGGATTGCTAATCTCCTGTATTTCCGGTTGAAACCTTTCACAGACTAATTATTTGATAATTCATGCTTTATATCATTATGTTTAGCTCATCTAGCTTTTTATTAGTGTCTTCTGAGCACCTTTCTGTTTGTTATTTGTGTTGCAGTATCTGTTTAGTCATATCTTCTCTAATCCTTTTGAGTACCTCTTTGAGCTTTTTTCTAACCTCCTCTGTTATCCTTTCAAGTAATTTGGGTCTTGACTTCTTCTCTGGCTCTCAGTGTCTCCTGGAATAGCTTTGGGGAGAGTTGGAAATTTCAGGAGGAATTTTATTGTTTTGTTTTTCATATTTCTATTATTTTTATTTGTTGTATTTTGTGCTGTGGTTTTCGTATGCTTATGGTCCAGAGACTTTGTTGCTGGTATGGTGATTTCTGTAGTTGTTCTCGGTGATGTAATTTGGGCATGGCTATGCAGAGGCACTCAGACTGCTTCACAGCTCATGGGCATCTAAGGACACCTAGGAAATGATCCTCTGTCTAGTGTGAGCGGATAATGGTGTACAGTTATATAACTATGATCTAGCCCTGAACGACTATGCATATGCAAATGAGGCTATCATGTAAGAATGTAAATAGGAGAGAGATAGCATATCCTATATAGAAATTATACAATAAAGACACAGCTGGTCTTGCACTCTTGTGCTCTGCTTTGCTCCATGCTGCCTGCTGTTGTTGCTAATGTCTTGGACATGTGCATTTTTTAATCTGAGGACCTCATCTATGAAAATTTCATTTGAGTCCCCTGAGTAGGCCTACAACTGGTGTAGTTGGCAGGGTATCAAGATGAGTGGTCCCAAGGTGGCTTTGGAAACAGCACCCAAAGGTGAGGGAGAACCCTAGGAACAGCTGATAAGTGACCCTGGTGTCACTAAAGCTGCCTGTAGTCACCTTCTTGGCAGTTTGGAAGGCCTTGAAGGACTGGGAAACAGCTCATTTGGAGCCCAGGGATGTCTTGCAAGCCTTAGAAATGATGGAGAAATTCCTCTCCCTCATTGTAAAACAGTGGGGTGGGTGACTTGGCTGTTTTTCACTCTCTTCCACTGGGAAAATAAATCAAGAGGCAGAGAGCCTTGTCAGGCCAGTAGACCAGCTGCAGCAGATAGATGAGGACTCTGATCAATGACTGGATGGTTGCCATGGAGCCCATGTTATCAGGTGTGGGTAGCACTCTCTCCTCCAGAACTGTTTCCAGAAGCAGGTAATCAGAGTGTAGTAAATTGGTTGATGGCAGTGGCTTGTCTGGTTTGGGAGAATCCCGGAGGACTGACAGAGCAAGTGACTAAGTGGACAACCTATCTAGACCTGACAGCTGTGCTGTGTGAAATGGGAATGTGGCAAATGATGCTCTCACTGATGTACCATAGCTCAGATGAGGGATTGCTGATGGCACACAGGAAAGAAGTAATCCTGGTGAGCAGGCCACCTGGCATACTGGGTCAGTGGTAGTCCTTCTAGCTCTCTTTATAAATTTCCTGATCCACGGTGCTGTGGATGCCTTGGCTAAGCTGGGGGATGTGGAAGTGCAGTGCTAAGGTAAAGTGAGATGTGGATAAATAGTACCAGCAAGGGAAAAGAAGAGGGCTCTGGGCAACAAGGGTCACTCCCCAAGAACAGGCTGTGGGACCACTGAAAGTTGGTTAGCTCTAGATCTGGGAGGACCTGATGGCTGTTAGCCTAGCAGCAGATAAGGAAATGGGCAGCTTTCAGATGTGCTGCTGACTGTGGAAGCATTTATTTCCTGAGTAGCAATGCCAACTAATGAGGCAAGGTCAGAAGATCAAAGCAGTCCCAGTAAAGCAGGATTACTCTGATTAGGAAGCAAGCTAAGGAACCTGGGTCTTGGGGTCCCTGGAGACTAGAGACAGATGTGGAATTTATTATTTACTGGTCCTACCCCCAAATTTGAAATGTGTGCTAGTATAGGTGGATACGAACCACATCAATGCTAATATATAGCAATCCAGACTGTTTTACAGGACCTACATAAAAGCATAAGGAGGTCAACACACCATGGTCCAGAAGACCCAGTTGACTTAAGATATCACCTACGTCACCCCATGCCTGTATGATGTGTATGTTTCCCTAGTTGCTGAATACATACTCGAAGGGAGGAGGCATACTGACTAGTGCTTGACTAGACACCATGTAGGGAGTATTCTGGTTTTGAGTTTGTGTGGAAAATAATCATAGACTGAGGATATACATACTACTATATGGTATATACACTACTAATTTTTGGGTTTCGTATGTGAAACAGTACCAACTACCTGAAGAGATAGGACAGACTGTCTTGAAATTTGAAGAAACAGGAGTGATAAGCCCTGCACAGATCCTTTTCAGTTCCCCAGTATGTTGCATACATAAGCCACATGGTATGCGGAGAATGATCATGGATTACAGGGAACTTATTAAAGTGACTCCTTTGTTGCAAGTAGCAGTGCCTAATATGGCAAACTTAATGGATCTTCTGAGCGTGATGCTAGACTGATACCATTATGTTTTGGATTTGATCAGCGTCTTATTCTTCACTGCTATTGCATCTGACACGCAAGACCAACTTGTCTTCATCTGGAAGAACAGGCGATGGACCTTCCAGGTGTTGTCAAAAAGCTATCTGCATAGCCTGACTTTGTGTCATGGACTGGTGGACCAGAACATGGTCAGCTGGTCCAAACCATGCTCAGTGTCACTGTTTTGCATTGACAATATTATGTGAACCTCTCATTGTCTTGTGGACTTAAATGCCACTGTGCACTGTCTGAAGGAAGCCTTGCCAGCATGGGGGTGGGCCATGGACAAAGACAAGATCCAGGGATCTGGCTTATCTGTCAAATTCTTGGCTGCTATATGACTAAGACTGGATCAAGGACCGCATGTCAATTACAGATGTGTGCGGCCTTGCTAGATTTTTGGCAGATGTACCATACTTAGGTATTTGCCTGTTTTCTTTCTAACAGATGACTGAAATGAGTACAACATGGGTTGGACAGATGCAGTGGAAGCTGCCTACTGGATAGATGCAGCAGAAGTCACTCTTCAGGGCTCAGAAAAAGGAGTTGCACAGACACAAGTCCTTTGAGTGATTGACCCTACTATGCCATTTATCCTATCAGTGTGGATGACAATGAACTTGGTTGGGGTCTATGCTAAAAACAGTGGAAGTGCAAACATCCTGTTTGCTTTTAGTCATAGTGGTGGAAGAGGGCTGAGCGCTAGTATTCCCTTGAGAAATAACAGTGCTGTATGCTGCTCTGTCTGCCTGTGAGGAATTATGGGACAGACAGAGAGATGGATATGGACATGAACACCCCATCTGAGGAGTGGGGTGACATATGCTCCCACTCTCACATATTTGGGACATACCTCCGACAGTGGGCCTCTTTTTCTGCTAGTCTGCAATTGAAATGGCAGGTTTTGGGACCCATGATGTGCATGGCCCATGAACTTTTCAGGAGAAACTGTCTACAGCACATGACCCCTAGACCCTATGCAGAAGGGAAGAGGGACCCCTGGGTGAGGCTGGGTATATTGATGGGTCTAGCTATGGTCCAACCCCTGCAATGGACAACAGTTGATATCTAGCCTAGTATGGAAGTACTCTGGCTTAAAACTGGAATATTATTCTAGCCCAAGCCAGTGGGCAGAATTGTGGGAAGTGTGATTGCTTGTGATGCATGAAGAAGGCCCTTTAGATGTGTGCATGGCCAGCTAGGCCAGTGAGGGGGCAATTACTCTCAATGCAAACATGGGCAGCCCAGGAGTGATGCAGCCTGCTCTTCATGGGCTGCCACTTATGGCGAGATGCATGGGAGCATGGCCAAAAGCTGACCATGTAGGGTATCATGGTTCAGGACAGATGGCCCTTCTCTTACCAGAAAATGACTTAAAAGATGCCTTGACCAGGCACTGCAATGGTTGACCACTAGGAACAGTGTTGACCAAAAATACTGACTGCTGCACATTGGAAGCTACTAGGAATAGCATCTGCTTAGGGGCAAGGACCATAGACCAAGCTCTTACTCAACATATGGCCCAGACCTTGAATGTTGCTTGCTAGGCTTTGATATTGCTCATGGGTGAGACTGCTCACCTTAGAAAGATGGTTTTGCAAAGCCACATGGCTCCTGATTTACTGATTGTAGCGCAGAGAGGCACTTGTGCCGTGTCATATGTAAGATGTTACTTTATATACTCCTGATGGATTGTGTTGATACATCTGCTCTAATTTGGGTGGGCTTTCCTTTAAATGTGACTTTTTTCCTCTCTCTTAAGCTTTTAGTATGTTCTTGTGCTGAATTTCTGAGATTCTGATTATTATATGTCTAGGTGTAGATTTATTTTGGTTGTTGCTATTTGGATTTCTATATGCCTCACTAACTATATGCCAGATTCCTTCCCCATAGACTAAAATAGACCTTTTCTGCTATTCTACAAATAGTCTTTTAATGTCATTTGCGCTGACTCCTTTTTTATTAATACCTATAAGTCTTATGTTGTTCATCTTTGCATCACCTTGTAGCTGTGGAATTTTTATTTCCTGGTTTCTTGTTTTGAAGAGATCTTTCCTGGTCCCTTGCTGCAATGATGTCTTCAAGGTCTGACAGTCTATCTTCAGGTTCATTCAAATGGTTCTGTCAGCTTTTAATGGAATTTTAAAATTTCCTGTATATTTCTTTGATCTGTTTCATGCATTCTATTTCTTTCTTATATTGCTCATTCAAAGTTTCCACCATTTTTCTATGTTCTTCTGTTGTTTTAATAAATGTCGTCTTTAGATGTGATCAGCAATTCTTTCATTGTAGTTTTCTTTCTTTCTTTTTTTTTTTTTATCTGAGAGGGTATTTCTGACCTGATTTCCTCCATACCTATCTGACGTTGTTTCTTGGCTTCAGCTGTAATCATTTCAAAGATTTCGGGCTTGTGGCTTTCAATTTCTCCCATGCTGATGTCCCCTGTATTTGTTCTGGGTGGGCTGGGGAACCTGAGATTGCATTTCTGTGATAATTCTTGTGAAATTTTTTATTTTTTAGGAGAATAGAAAATAGTAATAAAAATTAGAAATCATACAGAATTTCACTAAACAATAATATGAATTCAACAGTATTTGTTGTATCGTATAGCTTTGTCTTTAAGTTAGTTGCTCAGATTGCCTAATATATGTTTTAAAAATTGGAAAAAGAAAGAAAAAACCTATAAGAAATTAAGGAGAAAGAGAAAAGAAATGAAAAAGAAGACAAAAAATTAAGCATTAATTTCTCCTTTATATAGACCAGCAGAAAATCATAGTACAATTATCCAAGTCATCCTACATATACATAGATCTATCTCTTTTCCCCAATTCCCTTTCTGTCCTCCTCCTTATCCTAGTAATTCCTTCCTTTTGGATAGGTTCTTTTATCAAATTTTGGTAGTCAGTAGCTATCAGAGCCAGTCTAGGGGAGTCTGTTCTTCAGGGACATTTTCTGGGTGTCGGAGATTCTTGGTTTGTGTCTGTCCCGAGATCCTGTCTTCTGTGTTGATTGACAGTGGGATGTTGTTTTCCATTTGGCACTGTCCTCCGTCTTCCAGTGTGTGGTTTTGGTAAGATTATTACCTCAGCATTTCCATTACTATTACCCAGAGGTGAATAAGTGGTTAAGAAAGATTTGGTATCCTAGTTACAGCACTGTGATTGGCAATAATAATAATAATAATAACATCAAGCAAAATTTAGAACTTGATAAACTTAGATAACTAATGATCTTATACTTTAAGCCAGAGGATCAAAGACTATAGTTACATAATCAAACAGGCTGTAAATTGAGAGTTTGGATGCAGAATGTTTGCCCTTGTTAAGAGTGGGTTTATCCTATGTTTCTCTGGTCAAGCCAGTTTCCAGTCCCAGGTGTTTCCCTTCATATAGCATGATGGATCTGGCACCTAGATTCCACTGGCAAGGGTAATGCCCACCTCCATGCCACTCCCACTGGAAAGTGACCTAAATATCTGATTTCATTAGGGCAGGCCAGTTCCTATAGTTCCTGGCTCCTCCACCTGTGTCTGTTAGATTTTTCTAGGCCAATTAGTCCCCTGGAATTCCTGCTGCCTCCATGTCAGTGTCTACTGGACTTGTCTGGGCAGACTAATTCCCCAGAGTTCCTGTTTCCTCCACCTGTGTCTGCTGGTTTTCTCCAGGCCAATTAGTTCCCTGGAATTCCTGCTGTCTCTGTGTCAGTGTCTACTGGGCTTGGCTGGGCAGACTAATTCCCCAGTTTCCCAGAGTTCTTGCTACCTCCATGCCAGTGTTGTATGCTTTTTCTTTTGGATAATTTTAATCTGTATTCTTTCTAAAGTTACATTAAAGCATAGCCTTGAGTATAATAGCTTTTGGTAAGCTCCATGAATAATTGTATAAAGTAGGTCTTACCTACTAGGCAAGCCAAAAATCTTGGGTTGATTCAGCTACCTTCCATCTCTGCACAACACTCATGCTCCTTGACCCAATCATTACCCTCTCATATACTAGTATAGATTCAAAATCTGGCCTCAACTAATCTAACATCACTTAGCAATCAGTTCTGTTCATGACAGCTATTTGAAGATAATATACATTACCAGTATCTAGCATTTATTGATTGCTTTTGACATGTTGTGTACTGTTTTGATCATCCTGCATATTTTATCCCATTTAAAAAATTATTTATTTGTTTTTTATTTTTTTGCAGTACTGGCATTTGAACTCATGACCTTGCACTTGCGAGGCAGGCACTTGTGCCATGGAGCTGTGAGGCAGGCATTTGTGCCATGGAGCTATCTCCCCAGCCCCTTTTATTCCATTTTAATATAGGAGAAATATAGCTCCCAACCTGCTAGATGTCTGAAATGTTGACTCTGTGTCCCCTGAAATCAATGTATGAATTCCAAAGGACAAAAGAGGTTAAGAATAGGAAAGGTTTAATGTGAGTTGGCTCTTGAGAGACACGAGGGAGTCCTGAAGTGAGCTGCATTGAGGTTTTTGGTTAGTGGCAATTTCTATAGCAAAGTCACTGTGGGCACATGTGGGTCAAGCTGTAATCAACCTACAGGATTACAAGTATATCTGCTTAGCTAATATTGCCAGTAGTGCACGCAGGCCACAGAGCAAACATACACAGAAAAAAACAAAGGCATGTTGAGGAAGGGATAGGTCCGGAAGCTAGAGCATCCGGTGACTAGAGTTGCCCACCTGGTAACTGCTGCTTAGCAGGACTTTCTGGGCTAGGTGGGGCTGGTTATAGTAGCATTCCTAATAGCTGCTTATCCCTTAAGAAGACATGCAGGTCTGACACTGCATCTTCATCTTGAGGTCTGGTTTTCTTCAGACGTGTTTCCAGCTACAATTCTGACATCTTTATTATTCTTGCTCACTTCCTTGTAAGCCCAGTTATCTGCATGTGACATGGGGAAAGAAACAGACATAGGGCTACTTTCTCAGGGCTATGCTCATGGAAAATTCTAGGACTAGGAATTTGTTTGTTACTGTGCTGAGTCTCACTTTCTCTGAAACCTCAATTGGAGCTCCTCTCAGAAAAATTCAGAAAGAACAGAGCTTAGATAGGGAATGCCTTCAATATCCCATCACTTTTTTAGTTGCATTTTTTTTTCTTTTGTTCTTTTTGAAGTAGGATCTTGCCATGCAGCTCAGGCTGGCCTTGATCTCACTTTGTAGCCTAGTTTGGTCTTGAACTTGCAGTGATCCTTTTGACTTAGCTTCCCAAGTGCCAGGGTTACCACTACACCCAACTCTATAGGTTATGTCTTTACTCTGTTGTTTCCTTTGCTGCACAGAAGCTTTTTAATTATATGAAATCTCATTTATGCATTCTTGCTATGATTTACAAAGCTATTGGAGTCCTCTTCAGGAAGTTAATGCCTTTGTTTATACATCTTGAGGTATTTCGCCTAAGTTTTTCTTCTAGCAGGTCCAAAGTTTCTGGACTTATATTTAGATATTTAATTTATTTTGAATTTATTTTTTTAAAAATAGAGTGTTAGATGTGAATCTAGTTTAAAAATTCTACATATAGGTAACATTTGCCCAGTATCATTAGTTGGAGAGACTGTCTTTTTTGTCAGTGTATGTTTTTGTCAGAAACCCAATTCCTATAGCTGTTGGAGTTTACTTCTGTGTCTTTTATTCTATCCTGTGGGCGTACATGTCTGTTGTTCTGCTAGTACCATTGCTATTTTTGTTACCATTATTCTGTAGTACATTTTGAAATCGGATATTATGATACTTGTAGCACTGTTCTTTTTGCTCAGGATTGCTTAACTATTCTGGATATTTTATATACCCACCTCAATTTTAAGATTGTGTTTTCCATGTCTTCCAAGAATGTCATCTGTATTTGATAGGGGTTTCACTGAACCTATAGCTTACTTTTGGTGATATTAATATGGATAACAAAATTAGGCTGATGGACCACTCCCCTCCCCTTACCTTAACGTGGACAATGCCCAATCCTGTGACCTTTGTCCTAATGCCTATTACCTTATACCTGGAGATAGAGATAAGACAAATCCCGGTCTTATGCTTCTGTGTGACCTACAGAAACTTTTCTTTGCCTGAAGCTCATTAAAGATTACAACATAGGGACTACATCTCATTGTAAAAATATGAGAGTGAACTATGGTAAAGAACTTGTGCAATACACATAGCTGACATGACTCCAGCCCTGTCATTCTTGTTGTTAATCAGGCTCTGGAAGATCTAGTGGGAGGTACCCTAGACCCAGAGGACCATTTAAAATCCCTAAACTTGGGGCTGGGGAGATAGCTCTGTGGCACAAGTGCCTGCCTGGCAAGTGCAAGGTCGTGAGTTCTAGCTCTGGTCCCATAAAATCAATCAATCAACCAATCAATCAATCAATCAATCAAATTCCTAAACTTGATGCATTCAGTGCTGGTGCCATTTTCCTTTCTGGTGCCAGCCCACTGACTCAGTGTACACTGTCACCTGTTTAAATCCTTGTTGTGGGCCGTTGAGATGTTTCAGTGGTCTAAAGTGCCTGCTTAGGAAAGCTTAAGCAACCACAGGGACTGCAGTTGATTCCCAGCACCATATGTAATGCCAGCCCCACCCCGAGGGCAGGCTGAGTGGGTCATTAAAAACAAAAACAAAAATATCCTTGTTGTGTTTTTCTTACTGCCACAGGCTGACACAATTCTTGAGTCTTTACACACAAGAACTTAGAAACATGTTTGTGTTTCCATCACCCAAGTCATGGCTATTTTTAGCAATGTTAATTCTACTGATCCACAAACATGGGATAACTTTCCATTTTCTAGTACCTGTCACTGGGCTGGGTTCACTATCTCCTGTCACAGAAAATGATTTTTTTTAGCATGCATCAGTAAAAGGTAGCAGAAGAGTTTACCAGGTAGAGATTTTACTCTGCCCTCAAAGAAGTAAGTCATTATTTTCTGGAATGAGGGACACATTCTTCTCTTGAAGGAGGAGAAATACAAGGAAAGGTGACTCCCTTTACCCCAGAAGGATGCGGTCCATTCTACAGATATGGGCCCAGTATTTAACACAGGCAATTTAAACATTCTTTGAATTTTACAAAGCATGGTTCATTATTTTAGAATTAGGTTCCTGGTCTTCATTTTTAAAAATTAAGCCAATTTAGGGACGTTTTGTACTGAGAACTGTTTTGTGGTGCTGATTTAAACAGTTTTACTGAAGACATCACATTTCCACTTACAGCAGAGTGCTTAAAGTGCAATGTTGCCTTTTCTGTGTTCATGTTTCATTACTCAAGCATTGAGAAAGCCCAGTACTTTACTAATAACAGTTAAATTTTAATAACTGCCACAGAATTTGCTACAAATTTAGGTCTTTCAATTTATTGTTGTGGAAGGATGCTAAATCTATACATGGGGTTGGCTTAGTCAATCTCTTCAAAGATGGGCCCCCAGGAAGCACCACCAGAAGGAGCTCCTCCTGTGGACATGCCACCTGCACCCTGGAACAGCGTGGAGATGACAGGATGGGACAGCAGATTTTCTCCCACTCCTTCTGCTAATGTTCAGATTTTTCCTTCTCCACAGTCTGTTTCTTATCCAGCCAGTTGATGGTTTCATTACACTTGTCAAGAACCTTCTGTTTATTTCTGTCATTAATTCTGCCCCAAAGTTTCATTTTTTGAAAGTTTAATTCTGAACCATTTTTATAACCGCAGTTTCCCTTAAGCCTTGTATCACAGCAGGTTATAACAACTTTGGGATAAAAGACGAGTGCTGAATTGTCCAAAAACAAGGTTCCAAATAACACCTCTTACTGATTTACCCTACCCATACATATCTTAAATAAACTTTTTAATATGAAATAGATCCACCTACTTATTTTAAGCATATTAAAAAGGCAATGAATAGGACCATTTCTTTCTTTTTTTTAAGGGAAGGGTCTACAAGGTGTTCAGGGTCTCACTAACAGATCAGACTCATAGTGATCTGCCTGCTTAGAGCCTCCCAAGAGCCAAGAGCTGGGTTTACAGGAGTGTGGGCCATGACTCCCAGTCTTAATTGCCATCTGAGCACAGCAGGCCTGGGGATTAGAACCCCAGCCCCTGGGCCTGTTGCAGGTGCTTTAATCCACTGAGCTACTTGGCTGGCCCTTGAATCGGACCATTTCTATTGATCTACTTTATACAAAAAGGGTACACAGTGTTACACTTTCTTCATATGTGGTTGTAGGGTGGGAGTGGCTTGGGCCTATCTGTAACTCCACTACAGAAACAGATTTCTACTTAGAAAGGAGATTCAGTGGTCTTAGATTTCTGTATTGTGACCATGTGTTTGGAAGTTGTTAATTTTAATGTCTTTATGCCATAGTTTTTTTTTTTTTTTTTTTTTGTCTTTTTTGAGAAAGGGTCTCTCTATGTAGTTCAGGCTGGCCTTGAGCTCACTTTTGTAGCCTTAGCTGGTCTCAAACTCACACTGATCTCCTGCCTCAGCCTCGCAAGGGCTGGGATTACAGGTGTGCACCGCCATGCCCAGCTCAGTATCTTCATGCCACAACTTTGTGGCTTGTGCTCCAGTGAGTCCATATGCTCTTTAACATTAATAGTGGCGTCTCTGTGCAGCTGTGCTGTCTCGGTCAGGAGTGGCCAGAAGCCAGTGCTGTGGAGGGCTGGAGGGCTGGCTGGTATCTCAGGAAGTGCCTGGTGTTACCCACAAGGAGAAGTGCATGGGAATACTTGAAGCAAGCCTTTTTTCTGGTCCTTGTCAGTAGGGGAGTAACGATATAAAAGGGTTTGGGGAGTGGCTCCAGAAGAGGGCACAAGAATGGCCCAGGAGATGGAATTTATCAAACCCAAGCCTTGCTTGTTCAAAACTTTTTAAAAAAAGTATCTGTAATGGTACTTACCTGGCTTGCTTTGAAGTAGCTGTTTAGTTTTCTTTCTTTCTTTCTTTCCTTCTGGCAGTTTTTAAGTATTGTAGTGTTATGATGGTGTGACTACTGCTTCAGCAATTTCTAATTTTCAAGAGTTGAGCCGGGTGTGGTGGCGCATACCTGTAATCCCAGCACTCGGGAGGCTGAGGCAGGAGGATCGGTGCAGGTTCGAGACCAGCCTGGGCTACAAAAGTGAGCTCAAGACCAGCCTGAACTGCACAGCGAGACCCTGTCTCAAAAAAAAAAAAAAAAAAAAAAAAAAAAAAAAAAAAAAGAGTTGAGTAACGGTGTAGAACGTTATTTCATAAGTCCTGAGAAATGTTAAGTATGATGAGACTGACAGGGAAGGAACCTAAATTTGACTGAAGGAAGGTTGATACTGTTTGCCTTGGGCAACTTTGGGTAGGTTCTGGGAAGTTGCAGGAGTTTTTTTTTTTTTTTTTTTTTTTTTTTTTTTTTTTTTTTTTTTTTTTTTTTTTTTTTTTTTTTTTTTTTTTTTTTTTTTTTTTTTTTTTTTTTTTTTGGCCAGCTCAGCCTGCTCTGGGGAGTGGGGCTGGCACAGCATATAGTGCTGGGGATCGAACTGAGGCTGCCTAAGCTTGCCTAAGCAAGTGCTTTAGACCACTGAGCCATCTTGCCAACTCTATTTTTTCTATTCTACCTTATCCTTTCTTTATTGTATTTCTTCATTTTTTCACTGTAAAGCTCTTTTGCTTCCAGGAGACTGATTCCTACGTATTTTTTGAAATTTCTATGAATGCAATTATTTTCCCGATTTCCTTCTTAATTATTTACTATTGGTATTTAGAAAAATTAGTGATATTTTGTTTCATTTTTCTTGAGACAGAGTCTTGCTATGTAGCTCAGACTGGCTTGAATTCACTTGTTAGCCTAGGCTGGTCTTGAACTTATAAGGCAATCCTTCTGCCTCAGCCTCCTCAGTGCTGAGATTATAAGCATGAACCACCATGCCTAGCTCAATATTTTTGGGGGTGGGTACTGGGAATTCAACTCAGAACCTTGTACTTGCCAGGTAGGCATTGTGCAGCTGAGCTATTGGCCCTTAATGATTTTTTAAATGTTGACTTTGTATACTACTGTTTTGCTGAATTTATCAGATGAAAGAGTCATTTGGTGGAGTCTTTAGTTTTTTTTCTCTTTTTGTTACTTTGTTAGTCAATCTTACTTATCTTTTTATCAATCTCATTTATCTTTTCAAAGAACCAACTGTATCTATGACTGCCTACATTAAGAAATAAGAGGGGCCCGGCGGCATGGCTCAGTGATCTAAAGCACCTGCTTAGGAAAGCTTAGGTGGCTTCAGGGACAGTGGTTCGATCCCTGGCACCACATGCTGCACCACCCTTCCCTGAGGGCAGGCTGGTCTGGCCATAAAAATAAACAAACAAACAAAAGTTCTGAAACAAGAAAAAAATAAAATAAAAAAATTCTTAAAAAAAAAAAAAGAAAGAAGAAAAATAGGCTGGGCGCGGTGGCTCACACCTGTAATCCCAGCACTTGGGAGGCTGAGGCAGGAGGAGCAGTGCGAGTTCAAGACCAGCCTGGCCTACGAAAGTGAGCTCAAGGTCCGCCTGAACTGCATAGTGAGACCCTGTCTCAAAAAAGACAAAAAAAAAAAAAAAAAAA
>PVJA010047285.1:0-14673 GCA_004027025.1 Myocastor coypus
ACAAAGAACACACACACAAAAAAAAAAAAAAAGAAAAAAAGAAAAGAAAAAAGGCTATCTTCTAAATATGAAGCCCCAATCAAAAAATGAAAAGTCTGAAATCAAAAGGTGGGGGCCCGGCGGGATGGCTCAGTGGTCTAAAGCGCCTGCTTGGGGAAGCTTGGGTGGCTTCAGGGACCGTGGTTCGATCCCCAGCACCACATGCTGTGCCAGCCCTGCCCTCGGGGCGGGCTGAGCCGGCCATAAAAATGAGTGAATAAACAAACAAGGGTTCTGAAATAAGAAAAAAATAATAATAAATAAAATAAAAAATTCTTTAAAAAAAATGAAATCAAAAGGCACTTTTCAGATGAAAAATACAAACGGCCAACCAGTACATGAAAGACGTTTGACATTCTGGCCATTTGAGAAACACAAATGAAAACAACAGCACGGTTATGTCTCCAGAAAGAAGAGCTATCATCCAAAAAATCATATAATAACAAATGCTGATGAGGCCACAGCGTGGCAGGTGGGGGAAGGAGCCCCTCTTCACTGTGGGTGGGAATGGAAACTGGCGCAACCACTGGCAGCGGGCATGCAGACTCCGCAGAACACAACTAAAAGCCCACTGAGTTGGCTCTTCCTTCCCTAGGTACCTGCCCAAAAGAGTTAAAGACGCCACGCCACAGCAACACGTGCAGACCCAGGTTTACAGCAGCACAGCTCATAACAGCTAAACCTTAGAGGCAGCCTATTGGCTCATTAACAGATGAATGGATAAGGAAAGTGTGGAATTTATACATAATAGAACACTACTCTGACATAAAGAAGGATAAGCTTGAGTCATCTGTAGGAAAGTGGATGTACTCTGAAACCATAATGTTCAGTGAAGTCAATCAAACACACAAGCTTAAACAATCACAGTTTCCCTCATATGAGAAACTCATTATGTAAAGTAAAAAATAAAAGTTACAATAGGAAAAAAAAAAAGGAGAGAAAAAGTTACTGTGCTCTAGTATGGACGATGTATTTGAAGGTACACCCTGGTTTAGTGTAACTGTAGCTGGGAGGTAAGCAGCACTGTACATACAGAAAAAGCACCAGTGTCCTACCTGGTTTGGCAGGTGAATAATACCAATAGCTCCAGAAACAGAAACCTTAAATACTCCTACAACTAAAAGCCATGACTCATTTGGTGGTGCTGCGAATCGAGCCCAAGGTCAGCAGGTGCTAGACCACTGAGCTAGGGCCCATCCAGAACTGATACAGCTGAAGGACAGAGGAGCAGCAGGGGACTGACTGACAGGTAAGCACACCAATCCACTTCTACAACAGGGACTCATAGATGCAAGTGATAAGAAAGAAGAAATAAAATGTGGGAGAAATGCTGGAAGACAGTCAGGGGCCAAACTGGCCGCTTCCCTAGACGGGATCCCAGGACTCTGGTGAGGCAGGGGCAGAAAGGATCTGCCCCTGCGTGACAGGTTGTCAAGCCCTTGTCAAACATGAGATGGAAAATTCCGGTAACCTGGGTGTTAGTGTCTACAGGCTTCTGTGTTTCAAATACATAGTGACAAGCTGTGACTGTGTGAGTTCCTTCTCTCAGGAGAAAGAGACACAAGCAGACAAGGCGATGCCCCATTCTAATTGCAGGTGGGATCCAAGGCACACCACCTTCAGAAAGTGGCCTCCTCCTGCTGTCCGGCCAAGGACAGTCCAGGAAAGACTTGCTGGTGGTGTCCACTGCTGTCCCACCAGCCGCTCTGCTCTAGCTCCTCTGTCACCAGCAAGTGGGTGGACACACAGGCCGCACACACTCAGGCAGGGACTGTCTGAACCCATGGTCACCTGCTTCAGGACGCCGCTGCCTGTCACTCCAAGTGAGGCTCTGCCCCCCTCAGTGCTGGCGGGACAGTGCGACAGGAACAGGACTGGAGAAGCATGGAGTGATACTACTGCTGCGGCCGGTGTGCAGGACACCTGCAGGGGCTAACGCCACGGCTCTCTGCTGCGACCAAGACACACGTGAGGACTGATAGGGACATCAGGCTTCTGTAAGACATCCGCATTCTCAGAGGTTCCCGCTCTCATCTGGGGGCCCTCCGAGCTGACTCAAATGACACTTGAGCACTCTCTTTCTTTTTCCTTTCTTTTTCTTTTCTTTTTTTTCAGGACTGGTAATTGAACTCAGACCCTTAGCTCGCAAGCCAAGCTCTTATTCTACTGAGCTATTTCCCCAGCCCCAGCATTCGCTTTCTGATCTGTACTGGCAAAGCAAGCCGGGGAACTACAGGAAAAGGCTCCAGAGCTGCAGAGCCTCAGTGTGATCCATCCGATGTATTCACTGACTGAGCAAAGCAGCTGTCACGCCACATGCTCCAGAAGCAGGGATGCTGCATGGCGTCCGCGGTAGCTGGCACCATGTGGGGTGGTGGTGAAAGGACGAGCCACTCTGCTGTTCTAGGCGTCTGACAATGATGGTCCAACTCCCACCCTATTGAAATATGAAAGCAAGTAACACACAGTTTGATACCCACCGATGCTAAGGGAACTCAGAATGGTGCAGGTGCATGGATCTCGTCACCAAGAAAAGGGCAAGCCAGGGCATCGCCCTGCCCCTCAGTCCCACCTCCACCCCTCGGAGCTCCACCCACCTTCCAGGCCACACAGGGGCCCCGTGGGCGCCTCAGAGCCCGCTGTCTGCCTTCATCACAAAGCTCTGGGGACACAGCTCCACGCTCATCCTTATGTCACTGTTTTTCTCACTCAGGAGCAGATTCACATGCGTTCTGCTTACCCCTGCATCCCCACTGCAACTTAGCACTGCGCCTGGCACTTTCTGAGAGCTCAAAGGGCAGGAAAGAATCTACACCCAAAGCCACATGAATATGGCACAATTCATTTTTAGAGGGCAGAAAATACTTATAAGGAATCAAACACTCTTCCTCAGTTGTCTTTGGGAAACTAATACGCACACAGTTTACTAAGTGTTTGTGCATACTCGTCACTCTAAAACATGCTAGTCTCAAAAAGAAAAAGCAAGATTCCTTCCACGAGTACTTCTGTCTTCAAAGACTATTGAAAACGATTTGCTTCCTGACTTGCCAGTGTCCAGAAGGGCTGAGGAAGGAAGGAAGGAAAGCCGCCTCACTCCGTCACGTGCTTGGAGGCACAGATGACCACACAGCAGGGAAATCCTAGGTGCTGGCTGCTATCTGTGGCCCCAGCCTAGATAGAGATCAACAGCACCGACTCACTTCACTCCACCCAGACTTTGAGGCCTTCTGCTCACAATGCTGTATCTAAAGGCCCTGGGAGTTACGGCCAGAGCTTACTGAAGATTTGCCACACGGCAAACACACCCTAAAGTGGACGTAAAAACCCACTATTTGCTGTGCTCTGTTGCCCAGGCTGAACTGGGCTAACATGGTCCTGCTCCCTTAGCCTCTCAGCTCAACTTACCTGGTTCTTTTGTTATGGTCTCACTACACAGCTCAGACTTGTAGTGATCCTCCTGTTTTTAGGCTCCCTGGTGCTGGGATAACAGGCATGCACCACCATGCCCAGGACTTGGTTGCCGACTCAGCAAACCCGGGGGGGAGGGGCAGGGCCAGTGTGGCATGTAGCGCTGGGGATCCAACCCCAGTCCTTGTGCTTGCTTAAGCAGGCGCTTAGTCCGCTGAGCTATCTCATTGGCCCTGTTATTCTTTAAATAATCCACTATTTGCTTCTCATGAGAAAACTGAGTGAGAGCTGACAACTGTGGAGGCAAACACCCACCTGGGCTCGCAGAGCTGTAAGGTGACGCCGGGCTTGCCTCCAAAGCCTTAACAACCATGCAGCATGGCTTCCTGAAAGGCAGCCTCCCTGGCCACCATTTTCTGAGGGTGAACTCACATTCTTTCATGTCCCCCACCCCATGTTCCCTCCTCCACCTACGCCCTGACTTGCTCTTTTTCTCTTTCTCCAGGGTCACAGGAAACCAGTGAAGAGTGCTAAGGAGGAGGGACCCGGATGCTCCAGGTAGGAAACAAGTCCCAGAGGAAAGTGAGCAGCAGTCCTTAACTGAGGGCTCCATCAACATTTCCAGAAATCTAATTCGCTGATAAGCTGTTGCTTAGGGGAAGTGAATTCATTTAACTGTCGAGCATTTCAGGTGGTTACCTTGTTGTTTTAAGAAAAGTAAGATAAGATTTTCAATGCAGAAGTCATGCAAGAGGGATCAATACTTCCAATGAGATTCTAGGTCCTACAGACACCAAATGTCATTTCCTCAATGTCCCAAGGGGCCACAAACAAAAATGGCTTTCTGAGTGTGGCTAACATGTAAGCTGAATGGCAAAGACTGAAATTTATTTTTCTTTCTTTTTTTCATGGTCAGGATGTGTGTGAGCAGGGACCTCACTGTGTACTTCAGGCTGGCTTCAAACCCACAGCAGCCTTCCCGCCTCAGCCTCCTGAGTATCAGGATTACAGGTGCGCACCATCGCTCCCAGCTGCAATTTGTTTTCACACTGGCAACTGACCCATGTGTGAATCTTGGACCTCATATATAGGCGCTGTAAATCTTCTAGGAAATTAGACAGATGATTTTCATCTAACTGGAGTTCATCTGCGTAAAATAGAGATATTCCTGCCCTATCCCTTAACTTCAGTTATTTTATGAAATAAATGGGTGGACAGATGTGAAAAACTTATAAACTAGGAATATAAGTGCTTGTATTTGAAATTACTTCCAGTCTACAACTTAGTGTAAACAATAACTACAGCAAGGCCAGGCTGTGCAGAGTGGGGCCAGCACATGCGCACTGACAGGAAAAGTGCCTTGGTTACCTTAGGCGGAAGCGCACCTGCACACCAGTAGCAGGGCATGATCTCATTTCTGGAAGAATAGAGTATTTTTCTAAGCTTATGCTAACAGACCAACAGTTTGGACTGATTGGTGCTGGCAGTGAGGTAATAAAACACACACTAACGGCATCTCCTCTTGACCTAATGCTAGTGAGGCCCTATGAGGCCTCGTACCGGGCCTTGACCTTGTCCCCACAGGCCTGCAAGCCCAGTGTTAGCAAGAATCCCACTCAGTAAGTTTGGGAGCCCCTGCAAACCAAGCTGACTCACCCCTGCCAGCACGGAAGCCCTCGGCCTTCCTTCAGCAGGAATCCTGTCAGGTTGGTTCAACAGGAATCCCCCTACCCTAGAAGCCTCCTCTAGGTCATTTTCCTAACCCCTGCCCCAGGACTCAGGCCACGCCCCACAGCCCTTGCTCTACGTGGCCTTTGGCTTGATCTTTGTGTCTCATAGCATTATCGTCACTGCCACAGTTTTCCAAAGTCTTCCTTACCCTTCTAGAAAGTGTCAGGGTTAACTTTTTCTTCAAACCTCTCCCCATGCTCGTTTGTGTTTTTAAATTTAAAAGAAGCTTGGGGGCCAGCCAAGTAGCTCAGTGGATTAAAAGCACCTGCAAGCAGGTACAGGGGCCAGGGGTTTGATCCCCAAGTCTGCAGTGCTGGCTCTGCCCCTGGGGTGTGCAGAGACAGCAATTGAGACTGGGCGTGGTGGCCTGTGCTTGTGGTCCCAGCTCTTGGGAGGCTGTAAACAGGCAGATTGCTAGGATTCTGATCTAGTAGTGAGACCCTGAACACCCTGTAGACCCTTCCCCCACCCC
The DNA here is from genome assembly GCA_004027025.1 of Myocastor coypus. Lineage (NCBI taxonomy): Eukaryota > Metazoa > Chordata > Mammalia > Rodentia > Myocastoridae > Myocastor > Myocastor coypus. The sequence continues at coordinate 5,651 of PVJA010047285.1, forward strand.
CATCCCCCAAAAAAAGCCTGGGGCTGGAGAGATAGCTCAGTAGCATAAGCTCCTGCCTGGCAAGGTCCTGAGTTTGATCCTTATCTCCAACCTCATCCCCGTACTGAGAAAGAGAGAGAGAAAGAGAGAAAGAGAGAGAGAAAGAGAGAAAGAGAGAAAGAGAGACAGAGAGACAGAGAGAGAGAGAGAGAGAGGCCAGATCTACTGCACAGAAGTGAGCTTGCAGTTATGAAATTCATGAAAGAGGAAAGATCGCTGGGTTCCAACAGGCATTTATTTCTGGGTTTGGCTTCCTTTTAATAAAGCCTCCTGTGGCCTGTGACTTTTCTAGGCCAGAGAATAGATATCAGTTACTCCCCTTTGCTTCTGAACCAATTTCTTCAATTACAGAGGCCAAGAGGCACCTCGCTCCAATGATGCATCCCCAGGGGAGGCAACCCATTGGCTGATGTCAAAGGCTCCCGGATTTTGAAGGAAGTGTCCGTAGGGATGTGTCACTACTTCAGGCTACAGGAGGCAGATGGGTCAACCAGAGATGGACCAAATCCCAGATGGCTTATATCCTAGAACTGCTCACAGATTTGTCTCTTCCTCTCCAATTCCAAAGTCACTGTCTCATTCTCAAAGTAGCCTCTCCAAAACAATCCTGACCGCCTCCAATCTCTGCGTGTCTCCTTCACTGGACAGTGAACTCCGCAGCAGCTGGGACTCTGTCCTATCCATCTCCATACTCAGCATCCAAAACCAATTACAGGTGGGGACGGTAGGGGAAGGGGCAGCTGGAGAATGGCTGAACCAGATGGAAACCAGGTCTCCTACGGCCCTGGGAAACACCCTTTTCCTGACACCACACCGTGGGACGAATCCTCCACACACCCTCAGCTGGCGCTTCCTCAGCCCTCCTCTTCATCTCCCCTGCCTTTCTCCCCCTTACTTCTTAGAGGCCTACTAAGGGCTCTGAACGGTCATGTGACTCTTAAGGCTCAGAGTCATTTTCCTGCTGGGTGAGCCTGGAAACCTGAGAGCAGGCAAGGGTTTAGTGCTCGAGTTCAGAGGGAAGAAAGAGGGTGAGGTGAGGCCTACAGGCTGCTGTGCCCTGCTTACTCCCCCAGCAGGGCAGCCTGGCACCAGGTCCCTGGCAGAGGCTTCTCTGTCAAGAGCCGCCATCTACTCGGAACAAGAGCTGCTGCTATCAGGAACTGTCCTTTCTCTGAACCCTTTCACCAGTAATCCCGTTTAGCTCACAGCAAAGGTGACTCTCCCAAGCAGATGATTTCCTTTCAAGTTACTTCAGTTTGGGAAGGAAACATGGTTATTATTTGTGAAAATATAAGTTTACAGGTTATATAGATCAAATTCTGCTGCCTTGAGCTTTTCTGTTTAAACTAATTTTTAAAGGATGTCTTAAGTTAGTAAGCACTATGGCCCCTTAGTTGAGCTTCTGGTAGTAAAAGCCAGTGAACAAGGCAAATTACTGCAAGAAGGAATGAAAGAAAGAACGAACAGACAGACAGACAGACAAAAAGGAAAAGCAATTTGCCTCTAAGTTCAGGTTTTCTCACTCTCTACATCTCTGCTGGTACTATGTTTAGTTTACTCCCAGCGCCTGTCTCAGGAACTCTGAGATCTGTATTCAATCAACATTCCAAGTCTGCTCTAGCAAATTCCTTTCGTCAAATTCTTCCCCTAGCTTTCTCAAAAGGCACCCAGTACCAGCTCCTTGGAGGTTTTCCCAAAACTAATCGCTCACTCTGGATAACTAAGAACCCTGGCAAACACCTGGCAGAGCAGCAGCCTTTATGTGCAAGATCCGGCTGAGGACTAAGGGCTTGATCAGGACCCTTACAAAGGAAACAGCTTGCCATGCTAGCTGGGTTTCCTACAGGGAGCTTTCTGCTTCCCAGGAGCCAAGAGGCAGCCATTTAAAACATGCAAACTTCATGTGGGGAGAAATGCAGCTTCACAAGTCAAAGAACAAGAGGAAAACTTTCTTATCCGGCACCCAATTCCTTATAAGTCTACCATGTAGTACTAGAAGCACAAATGTAAGAGAGTGTGCACTATGTACTAGGTTATCACAGCTGACTCTACTTTTCATGCCAAACAATAAAATAAAAATTTGCATTTTACAGCTTCTAACATGCTCCAACTGGGAAGCCACTCATGCAAGAATACATACTTCCTAAGGAAAGCCAGCCTGCAAACTTCCTGCTTGGCTCTTCAGTCCACACTACTCTTTCGTGTTCGCTTACCTCCATCAGTGGTTTGACCACTTACCCACTTGCTGATTCATAAAACTATTCTGCTGCCAGAGAAAGCCTTGGAGAGCCAATGGCCTCCAAAGTGTTCTAATGGCGTGCCTGTATCAGCTCTTAATTCTTATGCCTTACGCACACCTGTCTAATGATTACTAGGTAAAATTTATTTATTTATTTTTTTATTTATTTATTTTTTTTTTTGTCTTTTTGAGACAGGGTCTCGCTATGCAGTTGAGGCTGGCCTTGAGCTCACTTTTGTAGCCCAGGCTGGTCTCGAACTCGCACCAATCCTCCTGCCTCAGCCTCCCGAGTGCTGGGATTACAGGCATGAGCCACCACGCCCGGCTACTAGGTAAAATTTAGAGATTGCTCAAAGCTAAAGCATTATGGTTCTAAAATGTTACATGAACTAAAACCCCACATTCCAAGTTAGTTCTCTGAAAAGATCAATAAAGTTAATAACATCTGACAAGCTAACCAAGAGCAAGAAGGAAAATACAGATTATTAAAATCATGAAGGAAAGAGAGCCATCATTACTGGTATCACAGACTTGAAAATAATTTAAAAAAATTATAAATGACTCTAAGCCCACAAATTCGATTAACTTTCATGAAATAAATTCCTTGAAAACCACAACCTACCAAACTTCATTAAGTAGGAAAAGATTTTCTGGACATATGCAACAAAAAGCACCAGGCCCAGATGGTTTTACTGGTAAATTTCACTAAACATTTAAAGAAAAAAGGAAAAAAAAAAAAATCAGCTGTCTACAACCACTTCCAGAAAATAGAAGAGGAAACACAAACTCATTTTATGGGCCAGCATTACCCCAATTCGAAAACCGGGAAACATTACAAAAAAAAAAAAGGAGAACTATGGACTGGTGTTTCCTGTGACACTGACACAGACACAGACACAGAAATTCTTAATAGAAGATAGCAAATCAAATAGAGTACCAAGCCGGGTGTGGTGGCGCATGCCTGTAATCCCAGCACTTGGGAGGCTGAGGCAGGAGGATCGGTATGAGTTCGAGACCAGCCTGGGCTACAAAAGTGAGCTCAAAGCCAGCCTGAACTGCATAGTAAGACCCTGTCTCAAAAAGACAAAAAAAAAAAAAAAAAAAAAAAACCAAATAGAGTACCAAAAGAATCACACACCATTACCACCTGGTATACACTCCAGGTATGAAGGCCTTGTTCAACACTCAAAAATCAGCTCATAAGACAAAAGAAAAAATCAATTCATGTCAACAATCTAAAGAAGAAAAGTCATGTGATCATATCAGCATGTGCAGAAAAAGCATCTGACAAAATTCAAAACTCATTCAGGGCCAAAACTATAGAAAACTAGGAACAGAGAAAAACTTTCTTAACCTGATAGTCTACAAATAAAACTAGACACTAACATGTTTAATTAGTGAGAAATTAGACATTTTCTCCTTAAAAGCAGGAAAAAGGAGGCCCCCTCATAACCTCTATTCAATGCATACTAGAGGGGCCAGGGAGATAGCGCAGTGAAGTAAGTGCTTGCAAGGCAGGTGCAAGGTCCTGAGTTCAAACCCTGGTATCACACAAAACAAACAAATAAACAAAAAACCAAATGCATACTAAAAGTTCTAATTAATGCACTAAGAAAAGCAAATAAAAGGTATACAGGGCCTAGGGAGACAGCTCAGTGGACTAAGTGCTTGCCTGGTGCCACACACACACACACAAGTCTACAGATTAGGAGAGATAAAAATGAAAGATTTTGTTTGCAAATAATATCACTATCTGTACAAAGGATTGACACCTACCCCCCAAAAAAAACCATATAACCATTAAGGGAGCACAGGATACAAGGTCAATATACAAAAGCAGCTTACTTTCCTAGCTATCAGCAATGCAAAATTAGAATTGGAAATTTACAGCCAAACTATTTAAATTAGTATTTAAAGAATGAAACACTGCAGCATAAATCTTCGGGCATGGAAGTATCTACAGGGGACTGAACACAGGACCTCCACTTTCACACTGAGCTACAGGCCTTGTCCTTTGTTTTTTGTTGAGATACAGTCTCCCTAAATTGCAAAATTCCCCAGGCTAGACTCAAACTTGAGATCCTTCAGCTTCAGCTTCTGGGTTCATGGCGATGTGGCACACACCTGGCTAGCATAAATCTATGTGATTTAGGAGAAGAATTTTAAAACTTTAAGGAATTAAATCAAAGATCTAAACAGATACTTCGTGTTCATGGAGAGACGGGCTCCGCATGGGAATTACACGTCTTCCCAGTTTGATCTACAGATTCAACACAGCTGCAGTCAAAGTCCAGCAAGTTATTTTGTAGCTAATTACAAACTGATACTAACGTTTACATGGAAAGGCAAAAGAGGAGAAAAGCCGATATGCCCTCAAAGGAGAAAAACAAAGCTGAGGGGTGACACTGCTGGATTCCAAGATTTCCTATAAAACTACCGTGATAAAGACAGTATGGTATTAATGAAACACAACAGCCACCAGGCAGTGGAACATAATGGAGAACACAGAAACAGACCCATAAAAATAGAATAAAACTACTCTTTGACAAGGGAGCAAAAGTAATTAGAGAAAAGACAATCTTTTCAACAAGTGGTTGGAAATTTACATACAGAAGAATGAATTAAGCCACCACTCTGAGGGAGATCCTGTCTCAAAATTTAAAATTAAGAAAAAGTCTGGGGATGTAGCTTAGCGCAAAGGCCCTGGATTGATTCCCACTACTGCACAGGAAAAATAAATAAATAAAATAACACTTAAAACTGATTGTTGACTTAAGTGTACAGTGCAAAGCTCTAAAATGTCTACAAGGTGATACAGAAGAAAGCCTAGGTAATCTTGAGAACGGCCACTTTTTAGGTTACCAACACCAGTCATGATCCACAAAAGAAAAAAAGACAAACTTCATTTAAATTAAATGTGCTCTATAAAAAAGTTAAAGGAATGAACAAACAAGCAATGTACTAGAAAATCGCCGCAAAGTACATCTGATAAAGGATATGTGTCCAAAATATACAGCGAACACTTAAAATGCACCAATGAGAAAACCCAATTTAAAAATGAGTGTAGAGTCTGGGCGTGGTGACGCACGCATGCCGGCAATCCCAGCGCCAGGGAGGCTGAAAGCAGAAGAATCACTACAAGTCCAACCTGTGTAGTGAGACCCTATACCAAATACGTAAAATTAAAAAAATAAACAAAAATAAATAGTTCAAAATGTGAACAGCCATCTAACCAAAGAAGACACACACTGGGGGCAAATAAGCACGTGAAGAAAGGTTCAATGCTGTGTGTCACTAGAAACTGTACGCTCGGAAAATGAGACATGCTATGTTGTAGAATATGGTAGAATGGCTAAAACCCAAAACGCACCCCCAAATGCTGAGAAGGATGAACTCCCATCCACTGCTGGTGGGAATACAAACGACACATCCATTTCAAAAGACAAGTCAGGCAGTTTCACAAAGCTAATGCTAGGCTAAGTGATTCACATTTCCAGTTATTTATCAGAGCTGAAAGTGGACCCACATAAAAACTTGCACACAAATGTGTAGGGGAGCTCTACGCATAACTACCCAAACTTGGGAAGCAAACAAGACATTCTTCAGCAGATCCATGAATAGCCCACTGCAGCACATCCATCCATGCAACAGGATATTATTTGGGGATAAAAAGAAATGACATATAAAAAAGAAAGAGAAAGAAAGAAAGGAAGGAAGGAAGGAAGGAAGGGAGGGAGGGAGAGAAACTTGGGAGAAATTTTAAATGCACATGGCTAAGTGAAAGAGGCCATTCTGGCCAGGGGTGTCACTCAGTAGCATAAGTGCCTGTCTGGCAAGCATAAGGTCCTGAGTATCAAATTCAATATTAATTCCCAGTGCCAAAAAAAAAAAAGAGGTCACTCAAATTGTACAATCCAACTATATTACATTCCAAAGACAAAACTACGGAGACAGTAAAAGGGTAGAGACTTGAACCCTATCAAGGGTTCCGGGTGTTGGGACGAGGGACGACTACGACCCAGGGTGTCCCAGGGCTAGCAGACCATTCTGCATACCATAATGGAAGACTCGTGACATTTACGCATTTGCCAAAACTAGAGCTACACAATAAAAAAAAGTGAATTCTAATGCCTTCGGTTAACAACACAGTGACACAAGGTCACCAATAATAACAAAGGTACCACACATTCAAGATGCTAGCATCACATGTCCAAAGTATTAATTCCAAGAAAACTATAAGGGTAGATGAGAGAAGGGGTATATGGGAGCTCAGCACTTTTGCAGCCATCTTTCTACACATTTTAAGTTGCTAAAAAAAAAAATTAAGGGGCCAGCGAGATGGTTCAGCGATCTAAAGCGCCTCATTTAGGTAAGTTTAGGCAATTGTAGGGACCGCAGTTGGATCCCTGGCACCACATGCTGTGCCAATGCCGCCCCAGAGCTGGATGAGCTGGCCATAATACAAAATAAAATAAAATGATGCTAGCCGGGCGCAGTGGCGCACGCCTGTAATCCCAGCACTCGGGAGGCTGAGGCAGGAGGATGGGTGCGAGTTCAAGACCAGCCTGGGCTACAAAAGTGAGCTCAAGGCCAGCCTGAACTGCAGCAGTGAGACCCTGTCTCAAAAAAAAAAGATGCTTTAGTTTAAAAAATAAATAAAAATTTAAAAATTAAGTCTATAAAAAAGCAAATCTTAGTCTCTAAAAGGAGACACCAATGACACACACAGCAACATTTACTACAGAGCCTACAACAGAAGAAAATGATTGACGTCAGGATGCAAAAGGGGGCAGCACAGTTCACCTGCAAGCCAGGATCCTGACTGTCCACCCTGCCTGCAGGGCTTCAGTTCTCAACTGAGGACCAGGCTGCGAGAAGTGGGCAGAGCCACACAAAATCAGAAGCTGTTTCTCAGTCTCAAGCAGGGGTTTAGACTCTCCTGACTCCAAAAGCGAACAGATCACATCTTTCACTAAGCACCTAACCTCAAATCTCTACCCTCAGCACAGCTGTGGGCCCAAGAGATGGCCATGCATGTAGACGTCCACAACTACTCTCCCATGCATTGCTAAGTTCAGCAGTTCTTCTAGAGAGATCTCAAAAAGTAAACAAAATTTTTACTTCCTCAAAGAAAGGAGAGATGAGGGCTGGTGAGATAGCTCAGCAGACTAAGCAGACTGCTTAGGTAAGCACAGGGACCAGGGTTCAATCCCCGGTACCACATGTTGCATTGGCCCTGCCCCCAGGCTCACTGAGCCTGGAGTCAGGGTATGGTGACACCATCACTGGGGAGGCTGAAAACAGGAAGATCACTGAGTCCGAACTGTGTACTGTGTAGTGACAGCCTATATCAAATACATAAATTAAAAAAAAAAAAAAAAAAAAAAAAAAAAAAAAGAAAGAAGAGATGACCAAAGGTATGGCCTAGTACTCAAAACACATGCAAATATTTTAATTGGGCAATAATGTAAGAAAGTCTATCTGACTTCTAAGCAACCCCCAAAGGACTACAACAGGAAATAAAATAGAATATACTCCCTAAATTGAAGATGGCAAAAGCATTAGATCTGCCTATTTCTCCAGATTACAACTAGGACCATACTGTAGAATCACATACTTTGTAGCTAATGCTATTAACTTCTAATTAATAGTATCCTTTCCAGTAACTACCAGGCAGCTCCCAGGAGTACCAGATCCCAGTTTCATTTTCTCTGGGTCTGTGCCAAGCCAGGAAACATTCTGTATTCTGGTGACACTTCTGAAATTTCTTTAAAGAATGAGCAGATGTCAACTCTAAGTGACTTAAGTTACCCCAGGAAAGTCAGCGAATCTAACATACTCATTAATGGATTTTAAAAAAACCTATTTGTTCTCATTAGATTAACAAATACTTGATAATTTGATACCCGTTCATAATTTAAAAACCTACTCAGTTACTATCAATAATATAATAAGTAGAAAAAGACAAGGTGCAGATTATGTATCATCAAAACAAAAATGAACTATATTTGTATAAACATAAACACAATCTGAAGGGGCCCGGCGGGATGGCTCAGTGGTCTAAAGTGCCTGCTTGGGAAAGCTTGGGCGGCTTCAGGGACCGTTGTTCGATCCCCAGCACCACATGCTGTGCCAGCCCTGCCCTCGGGGCTGGCTGAGCCGGCTATAAAAATGAGTGAATAAACAAAGGTTGTGAAACAAGAAATAAATAAATAAATAAATAAACACAATCTGAACATGTATACAAACAGCTGTTAAAAGGATGGAAAGGATGAAGAACACTTTATAGATCTTTGCACTTTTTATTTTTTCATCTAGAATATACATTATTTTAATAATTTCTAAACGATATTTTAGTTTCAGGAAGTTAGACTCAACAGTACCCCTAATCTTGGTTCACTTAATTTTATGCAAAAAATGTAAGTACTACCTTACTAAGAGTCAACAGAAAAAAAACGCTTATACAGGTTCGCGCAAATCAAATCACCCTCACTTCTATTTGCCCTCCCAACTCTGGCCCTCGTCCAAGGTATCACAGGCAGCCTCCCACCAGCCCCTCAAGGGCAGAGGGCATTCCTAGCGGCCACCCTGAGTATTCTGCAAACCGACCAAGAATGTCTTTTCAAGCCGGGCGTGGTGGCGCACACCTGTAATCCCAGCACTCGGGAGGCTGAGGCAGGAGGATTGGTGCGAGTTCGAGACCAGCCTGGGCTACAAAAGTGAGCTCAAGGCCAGCCTGAACTGC
>PVJA010047286.1:0-14727 GCA_004027025.1 Myocastor coypus
GTGCTGTTGCTCTGCTACCGTGTTTGGCTGGCTACCTCTGCCACCATTTTGTTGCTGTTCCGCCGCCATGAACTGGATGCTCTCTGCTCTGCTCCTCTCAGCCTTGGGCCAGCCGAACATGGACTGAAACCTCCAGTAACTGTGAGCTAAATAAACCTTTCCTTCCTTCATTTTGAGAGTTGGGTATTTGTTCCAGCAATGAGCAAAAGGTAACTAAGACAATTATCAATGAACCCAGTTAAAAGAGTCTTAGAAGGAACCTACAGACTAAGGTTAAAAACCACATAGGGAACAGCTGATAACCAAATGCTACAGAAGCCACTGGAAATGAGATTTTCAAAACTCAATACTGGAATCTGCTTAGACTAAGAATTCTGTTTTGGATTAGACAAGAAGAAGTGAGAGAAAAATGAAGACATCTTCAGAATTTTGGAACTGGGTTGTAAAGTTACTTGAGATAACAGAGAAAATGTAGGAGGTACTTCTTTAGATTGACAGTAGAATACTGGTAATACTTAAACTTTGATGCCCTATTTCTCTTTTCTTTGCGGATGGTACTTGCATGAGATTTGGAGCATTGCTTGGGCCTAAGCACTCAAATATGTTAGCAATTATTGTTTAGCTTTGACAGTGCTGTCCATTGGCCTGTGGTGAAATGAGATTTGCAAGAAAAACTAAAATGCTATATGAAATAAGATTGGTAATTTATTTTGTAAATTTACTGAAAAATTAGACCAGTAATTAGAATGTAAAAATCACACATATCTGAGGAGGAAAAAGACAGAAAGGGTGAGTGTGACTAGACATAGAGGACTCTAGATATAAGAACCCAAATCAAGACCTCTGGATTATATTCTTAAATACATGTCATAATCAATGTCTATATTTATTATCATTTTCCTTTTTTTACACTTTGGTTTAAGCTTAACTAAAGTTTTAGTCCCCCTATAATAAAATGCCTGAGATAATCAGCTTATAAAGAGAAAAGGTTTATAGTGGCTCATGGTTTTAAACATTCTAGTCCATGTTTGGCCGGGCTTTTAGGGCTGTGGTGGGAGTAATGAAGGCAATGACAACCAATGCATGGAAAAATAATCTGCTCATTTGATCACCAGGAAATAAAAGTGAAAGACAGGGTCAGAGTCACACTGTCTTTGTCAAGGGCATTTCCCCAATAACCTCAAGGCTTCCCAGAAGAAACCTTTTTGTAACGTTTCAGAATATCTGCAAATATGCTACTTTGAGGTTGAAACCTGTAACACCTTTGGGCCACATTCAACATCCAAATTTTAGCATCTAGTGATAAGTATTTTTTATCTCAAGGTAAAGAGGCTATGGTGAAATGATTAGGTGAGTGACTTGCAAAGGGAAAGAGTGCTTTCCTGTATTCGCTAAACAATTTAAAAGATCAGTTACAGAGAGAAAAAATAGGTATGTTCTACTCTGTTTTGTCCCTGCTGAGCTTTTCAAAGCATTTTTTATGTAAATGCATGAGAATTAAGAAGCCATCTTGTAGACTTCAGTTTACACCCTTGGAATGCATAAGCACTAGGCAGATAAAGTACAAAATATGAATAAAATAGAAATCTCTTACTAAGGAGACTTTGTAAAGTGGACAGGGACAATGTTTATATGGCAAGGTGTACCACAGTTATGAGGGAATATTTTCTTAATTTATGCAAGAAACATAACTAAGGACAATCAAGTTTAAAGCACATGAAGTATTATGTGGTATCTCAAAAGGCTGTAGACTTGGCAGCACCGGATGACAGTTCCCTGGAAAGACAAACAGTATTCTTGTGGGAGACACTGGTGGTGAAATAGCAGAGTATCAGCAGAGACCACGATGCCTGATGAGAGACTGCAGATGCCCAACAGACGTGGTGGTACTCAGCAGAAGCCCAGCAAATGACGATGGATACACACTGGCAGATGATGGAGGCCCAATGGTAGGTGACAGCAGACCAGTAGCACATGATGAATTCGCAGTGGGACGTGATGAATGCCCAAGGGCAGTAGATGGCTGGTCAGTAAATACTGTGAATGGTGGTGTGTAATGATGAATACATACCTGCTTGATGAAAGTCCAGAAGAACTGCGGGAGTGTATGATTTACTCATTGGAATTCAGTGCTTGGAAGGACTAGATGTCCTTCTTTATAAGGTCAGAGGACCTTTGTTAACATATGGATAAAACAAAGCAGTAAATTTAGGGTATCGATAGCAAGGTTGTTCCTTTTGTAATCATAGATGTGAGGTCTGTCACAAACTTTAGTACTTTTAGGATCCAGGTAGGAGGTGTAAGTAAAATGCTAGAAATGAGAAGATGAGGAGTGGGAGGAAGCACAGTGAAGAGTCAGGCATGGTGCTTCAGGCTTGGAATTCTAGCATTTGGGACACTGATGCACTGGGACACAGAAATTTGCAACCCTGACTGAACAACTTAGTGACCTAGAGACACTATCTCAAGATTAATCAATTAATTAATTAATAATTTTAAAAAACTATGTGTCTGTGTAATTCAGAGCAAAGGTCCTGGGTTTAATCCACAGTAATGAAAAAAAAATGAATGTAGGTGAAGGAGGTGAGGGAAAAGGAGTAAAAGTAGGCCAAGAAGAAGAGGAAAAGAAGGAAATGAAAGAATGAATGACAGACAGAAAGGAAGGAAGGAAGAGAAATGAAAGAAGGGAGAAAGGAAAGAAAGGCAGGAGGGAAAGAAGAAAACTAAAAGCAGGAAAGTTGGAACTCACATACTATTAAAAAAGTATTTAAAGTATAAAGTTTAAAGGTTGTTGGTTTGCTGTGTAGTACAAAAGAAAATAGGTAGAATTCACCTATTGGCAGAATTCAGCCAAATGATAGCTACTAAGTGATCTCATTAAAGTGGACAATAAATTGGACAATAAATATCAATGTTCTAGGAAATGTTTTAGCACTGATTTAGAAATATACCAGCTTTATAAAAATAAGAAAATTATTTCACTTAGAGAAGAAACTTGAGGCTAATAGATTTTAGAGATATTTAATATAAATGAGACCACTTCTTGTCATGTGTTAACTATATTTAAAAATCAAGGATATTCTATTGCCATATATTTATTTTCAGGAACTTTGCATGTTTCCAGAACATTTCTGCGAACTTAAAATTCATTGAGTAACTTTGAATCCTCCAAAATCCTCAGGAACAGCAGTGGAAAATTGGAGGGTAGATCTATACTTTCTAGATCTGTTCTAAAACCACCTTCCGAAATATATTTCTAGAGCCCAACTTTGAGATTATCTTTTATAAAATTTAGCATAAACCGCCAAGGAAGTAAACTTAGGGATTTAACAATTCCTCAAAAGAAATAAAGATAAAGTTTTATTTATTTATTTATTTATTTATTTTAAGATAAAATTTTAAAATGGAAGGAGACTTAGCTTGTAAGCACATATTCTATTTTGATGGGAAAATTAATGATAGAAATTAATCATTTATACACAAATGCAGATATGCATATGTCATGGGCAGCACCAGCTTTGTGGGAAACAGAGATGGATAATTTACTAGTTCCTTGTTTTATTATTATTGTTCTTGAAACAAATGTTGTGAATAACATACAACATAAAACAATGGTTAAGAATATGGCTTGTGGAAATTTTTAAGCCTGTGATTGCACTAAGAAGTTCTGAAGATTTAGGCACGTTGTTTAACTTCCCTCAATATCTGTCCCTTTATCTTTAAAATATGGGCAATGATGAATATCATTGTCTGAAGAATAATTGAGTCAATACATGCAAAAGTCTTTGCAGAATGCCTGAGGAAGTACACAATGTACTATTGATTAATGATATTTATTACAAATGTGAAGATGCAATGTGAACATTGTAGTCTAAGGCTTTGTTGAATTGCCAGCCATCAACTTTGGACTTCTCCACATCAAGTCATTATGTACTTGTCAGTTTCTATTAACACTTTCAAACAGGTGGTTAATTTCTTATAAAATACAATTCCTCTGTGATTCAGTAATGATTAATTCTTTTGTGAATTTCACAAGAAGTTTAGCTACCAGATTAACTTGTGATGAACAGGTTTCTTGACTCAGGTGAACAAAGGATTCAAATTAAATGTTTAGTTAAATGTTTTTACTACCTGCAGCTTAGGAAGATGCACACAGAACTATAAGGCATTTAAAGAAGATTTCAAAAGAGTTATATTGGTGTTATTTGCTTTAATTAACCCAACTGTATATAAATTGTATGGTTCTCCATTCATGAAATTACATCCTTTAAATAAAAAAAAAGTTTGTCAAGAGAGAAAGTGTGTTTCTTTACCAAGTTACCAAGATCTCCATTTTTACTCCGAAGTTTGATTACATGGGTTGTATGCTAGTAGTGGTAAAGTGAGGAACCTATTTTCCAAAATTTCCTGTATATCTAGCTTGGTTGAGGTCTTGAAAATGTATTTTAAACATTCTGTTATTTTAAAATAAGTGGAGAATCACTAAAAAAGAGCTAGAAAGTGTATAATTTCATCTTGGTATATTAAATATACATATGAGAGCATCATGAATCCCCAGTGGGAAGAAATACAATGTGGTCATGTCTATACAGAGAATCAGAAGTTAAGGGATGGACTCCCTGCTCTTGCTCAAAGCAATCCAATGGCTCTGAAAGAGAAATAACTCTTATCAGATAGCCCCAAATATTGATGGGTGGCCATCACTCAGGAAGAAGGCTGTATGGTGGAAACTTGTCTAGAAACCATTACTTTGTAGGACATTTATTTCAAAGTCATAGAAGTTTGCAAGAATAATAACAATAAATAACAGTTTGATCCAATAAATCTGTTGGGACTAGGGAGCATATGTTTTGAATAGTTTAAGAGTGTTAATTGCTTGGAAGGGTATTTTCCAGGTTTTCTTCAACCTATATTTATAGATATCTGTACTTTTGAAAAGTAAAGATGCTACCAGGATCTAAATTACCATTCTCAGCCGGGCGTGGTGACTCACGCCTGTAATCCCAGCACTCGGGAGGCTGAGGCAGGAGGATTGGTGCGAGTTCGAGACCAGCCTGGGCTACAAAAGTGAGCTCAAGGCCAGTCTCAACTGCATAGTGAGACCCTGTCTCAAAAAGACAAAAATAAATAAATAAATAAATAAATTACCATTCTCCCTATATATTTCTTTAAAAAGTTCATAAATTCCATGAACTTATAGTTATTTTCTGTTTTTGCTATACCTAAGTGTCCCACATAGCAAGTAGTTAAATGGAAAATGAATGAATGGTGTTTAATTGATTCTCCCTGAGTCTGAATAGAAGGCAATGGACAGTTTAAAGAAATACATGGTAGGTGCTAATCTCCAGTGCTCAGTAAAGAGTACTGGGGAGCTAATTCTCTATGACATACGAGAGAGCGATTGGATCCTAGGGCAAATGAAGTACCAGGGGCAAAGGCTACATTTCATTCATCAGTGAGTTTGTGGATAGCACTAAAAGTACACAAACAGTTCAATGAGTTGACTTCAATAAATTAGGGCCTTGTATGACACCAAATATAATTTAGATCTTTTAAAATTTTGTAATTGAAATAAAGGGCAAGGATCACTTTAAACTTGGAATATCTATTTATGTTGAGTTTTTCAAACAAATTTTCTCCATTTTGCATTTTTGAAGATTTATTTTTATAGGTCAAACAGTTAAATTTTAAATATATAATATATAAGCTGTTTTGATTTTAAATATTGCGTAGATTGAGTCTAAAAATATTAAAATGTATTACTGGTAGGAACACCAAAAAAATTAGAAGGAATAAATGAAGACCTAATAAACTCTACAGCCTGACCTCTACTTTGAGCCCTCCACTTGAAGAGATACACACAACAGAATCTGACGATATCAATAAAGTAGAAGGTGTTTTCAATAGCAGCTGCTCAGGAGGCTGAGAGAAGAGAATCATGAGTTCAAGATCAGTCTATGCAACTTAGCCAGACTCCATCTCAAATACAACCTAAAAAGGTGTTGGACATTTATTTGCCTATAATGCGTGAGGCAGTCAGTTCAATCCCCAGTACAGGGGATGGGGTGCGTGAAAGTAAGCTCTTGAAAAGTGGGTCAGATGCAATAAAAACTATTTTTAACATATATATGATATATGTTAAAATAAAAATAAAACTATGTTTATTTTTCGAGTGGAGGAAAGAATAAAAATCAAGACAGCACATTTGAAAACTCTAATATACAATTGGATAATCCCTAGAAATAGAATGTTATCCAGCTGACAATGTAAGTACTTCCGCAGATGCAATAGAATTTAAAAAGGGAAATAAATATTTGGCTTCATTCAGTTTGTGATTCTCCTGCTATTTATGGTTTGCTTTAATGATTTTTTAAAAATATTATACACATGTGGCTCAAATGATAGCTAGGAAAATTAAAAGCATGCTGCAAATAGCAGGAATGCAATTGAAATATGAGTATGGGACTAACTGCTCTATAACTATGTAATAATATTTAGAGAAAAAAGAGTTTTCATTTTGTGACTTACTGAAACCTGTGTTGATAATGAAATGATGCCAAGGACAGTTTACTCCAGCTGACTTTAATATCTAGTTGCTTCAGTGATAGGTGCCATTCCAAATCAAATATGCAATTTCTAAAATAGTGGTAGTGTTTTATATAGATATTTAATTTCAGCTGCATATATTTATACTATATATTTTACATGTCATATATGTTAATATGATTTTATGTTTTATATGTATTAGTCTTGGTTAGAGTGATCAAAATTTTCTCAGAGATGAAAAATTCAAGATCCTGTTGTAGGACCAGGGAGATGGCTCAGTAGAAAAAGCACTTGCCTGGCAAGTACAGGATCCTGAGTTCAATCCCTGGTACCACACACAAAAAGGGATCCTACTGTGATATGAGCTGTACACTGTATATTTTATTTTATTTTTATTTTTTACACTTTATATTTTATAAATGTCCTATATTTACATTTTAAAATTAAAATATATATGTATATACACAAATGTATGGAAAAATACATACATATATATGTTTTAATTGGGACTGAAAGTATAGTTTATTTCAGTGGCATGTGTTTGCCTAGAAAATATGAGTTCTAGGCTGGGGAGATAGCTTGGTGGAGTAAATGCTTGCCTGGCAAGTGTAAGGTCCTGAGCTTGATCCCTAGTAGCACCAAAAGAAAAAAAAAAAGAAAAGAAAAGAAAAGAAAAAAGAAAATATGAGCCATTGTTTCAAACCCCAGCTCCCACAGAGTATTAAATAAAATAAAATTAATTAAATTAAATTTTAATTTAATTAATTTTTTAAGATAATTGTTATATTTCACAAATTTATTTATTTATTTATTTATTTGGCTGGCTTAGGTTGCGTTAAGGATGGGTCTGGGGATCAAACCACTGTCCGCTGTGTCTGACTGGGATTGCCAGAGGAAACACTTAAACCACTGAGCTAAACTTAAAACCCCCCTTCAAATTTTTTTTTCCTTTTTGTTTTGAGACAGGCTCTCACTATGCAGTTCAGGCTGGCCTTGAACTCACTATGTAGCCCAAGCTGGCCTAGAACTCAGAGCGACCCGCCTGTCTCAGCCTAGTGAGTACTGGGGGTGAGTGCCACTATGCTTGAAATATTTTAAAGCTCAAGTTAAATATATTTTTAGCTGACACATAGAAACATAAAGTTTGTGTATCTCAGTAGGCACTACCTATATTGTGGTACATGTTGACATTGTGTAATGCTTAAGTTAAGGTCAACATATGTATCTCTTTGTCTTTTGTTTTTGTGGGACCAGGGTTTGAACTCATGATCTTGCACTTGCCCAGCAGGCACTTGTGCCTCGGAGCTATCTCCCTAGCCCCTTACTCGGCCTTTTGGCTAAGATCAAGTGTAACATATGTATCTCTTTAAACATTGATCACTTCTTTATAGTGAAGACAGTGAAAGCTGTAATATCTAATTGTTATGATGAAACCTCGAGATATTTGGAAATATTTCTTGGTTTGCCAGTATTGAATGTGAGTGATAGAGACTAGTAAATCTGCTATGTGTTATCAAAAGAGGAGGCAGTAGGACACTTGTGTCCAGAATCCACTGGGTAAAGAATAAAGTGTTACTATGACTTTAGTGTTAGAGATTTTGATGTGGTTAGTGAGCCTTGGGCATTTTACCAGTCTGTATGCAGAAAGATAGCTCAAATATTTATCTGTCAGCTGCTCTTTGTTTATGATGTTCTCAGGTATATTGCAACAACCAATCAGTTGCTGCATCATGAACCTTGACAGTCTCTTATTTGTGTTAAAGTGTACCAAGCTTGTCTTTGAAGTAAATCTGACAATGACGTCATAAAAAACCCCCAAAATAATGCAAAAGTAAAAGATCGATTTTGAGGTTTTTTGCAAGTGGTGTAATGATGTTTTAAATACATAATAATATTTTTCTCATTCCTTCAGGCCCCTGCTGTATTAAAACAAATGTGCGAAATTGGTCTAAGATACTAAATCAATTCTTTAAATTCTTAGTTTTATTCTGAATGACCCCTGGACTAAATATATGAAGTATGAGAGTTTTCATATATTATAATTAATAAGGAGCTGTACTGAAGCATGGCAACACTATCCTATAATTCCAAGACTCTGGGAGGTTGAGGCAAGAGGATTGCTCAACCTGGCCAATTCAGTCCTAGCAGAACCCCATCCCAAAGTAAAAAACAGAAAGCACTGAGGATGGACATGGCTCAGTGGGAGAGTGTGAAAAAGCTATAGTAAATAAATGATATGGGATCACTTACATTAGAAATTCGATGGCAGCATTACATATCCATCCCAAGGTCTCAGCCCAACATTTAAATTTATTACTCTCAGTTTCTTTGCAGGAAAAAAAATTATGAAAGTAGAGCCCAAATGAAAATCCTACCGATTATCATAGCAGATCTTCTCAGAAGTTTTGAGTGAGCAGCAGTTTCAAGGGAGGAAGAAACTTTTAGTAATTGCATAGCGGACATGTAAATAACGTTATTTTTTACACTAGAGACTTGAGTTTATTATGAAAATACATGCCCGCATCAACAAAAAAGTCTCTGCACATCTAAAGGTGAGAGGGTATGCACTGGATGATCCTCAGTTTTTGTGTCTATAAGGTAGGGCTTTGAGAAGAATTTAAAATGGTAACAACTGTTAAGGTCCTGACCTATTAATATATTCAAATTCCTATGAAATATTGTTTATTGTTCAAAAATCTGAAAGGCATGATAGATACTGTGAAAAGGAAAGAATCTGTTCAAAGGGAAGGAACCACTGGGATGAGAGAAAGGAGAAAAGAAAAGAAAGAAGAAAGGGGAAATATATATATGTTTAACAAAGCAGAGCTTGGATAACTGTACTGTTCATTTCTACTGGTCTATTGAAAGGATATTTAATGCTTAATTTGTTTCTTTTTAATTTTTTGACCAATTTTGTTTTGTTATATCTGGCAATCTGAACAACTAATATGAAGACAACAACACGCAATTTAACAACCATTGTTGAATGCCTATCATTTAGTTCATTGAAATTCTGTATCATTTTTATGTTCTTTTACTACTTATATTCTCTTTCAAAAGTAAATTGTAAATTTTTTGTAAACTTTAAAAAAAAGTGAGTATAGGTGCTAAAATCCAGACAGACTCAGATAAAAAACCTTGTTTTCGAGGTGGCTGTGGTTCAAATGGGAGAAGCTCTTGAGCCCAGGAACCGGAGAGCAGTGTGAACAGCACAGCATGAGTTCATGTAAAACATCCATCCACTCTTCCCACCCTTCCTTCCTCCCTCCGTCCCTCCCTCCGTCCCTCCCTCCGTCCCTCCCTCCTTCCCTCCCTCCCTTCCTCCATCCATCCATGGATCTATCCATGCATCCATCCATGCATCCATCCATGCATCCATTCATGCATCCATCCATCCATCCATCCATAAATCAATCCCTACTCTACAATATACCAACTCTGTCATCTTCTGTGAGTTACCTTACTATTGTTTCTCTATTGTATAGAAACTGGGGATGATAATAGAGTCTACCTCTATGGTTTGTGATAATCAAATGATTGAGCACAAGTAAAGCAATGCCTGGCACATAAGAAATAATGAATGTTAGCCATGACTACTGTGGCTACAGGTAACTATATATTCTGCAACTTGTAATTTTACTGCTTCAGCCTCCTGAATAGTTCAACTGCCAATGCTTGCCAGCGCACTGGCCTGAGTATCTGAGCTGCAGGTCTTGTAGAACTGTACGGTGAAACTATTTAGCTGTGGGTTTTTTTTTTTTCCGGAGTAAATTCCTTGGTAACTATTTCTTTCACAGAGATTGGTTTGTTTCTGTCTATATTTAAAGGGATCAATTTTGTTAACTTGGATTTTCCTGATAAATTATGTTTTTCCTATGTCTTCAAGAGAAATGCATACAAATCCACAAAGTGATATCATTTATTTTAGTAACTAACTTTGTGTTAATGATTATTTCTTCTATCATTTCTTATTTTATGTATTTGTTCTACGTCATTTTTTCATATTTAAATTGGCGAGTATTTTTCTGTTTTAGACAATCTTACTTTAGGGCTGGGGAAATAACTGAACGATCTAAGTGCTTGCTTAGGCAAGCACAGAGTAGGGTTTGATTCCAGGTACCGCATGCCATGCTGGCCTGCCCCTGGAACTCTATGCCTGCCACCAAAAATAGGTATGGTGGCACACACACGTGATACTAGCATTGCAGAGGCTGAGACAGGAGTATCAGTAGGAGTCCGAGCTGCTTGATGAGACTCTACCAAATAAATAAAAGATTTAAAAAAACCTTCTTTTGTAAAACCGGATTTCAATTTAAAAAATATTGTTTTTTTTTCCTCTACCAAGTAAATTACTTCTATTTTTGTCTTATTTGTGCTTTCTTTTAGCTTATTTTTTAGTTTTCAAAATTGGCTTGCTGGGAAGCATATTTGTAGATATTAGTTTTTATTAATAAATTGGTTGGGTCTAGGAATCTTTTTTCCTTTGTAATGGTCTACAGGGTATTCATGGTCTCACTACTAGACTGGACTCCTAGTGATCTGCCTGGTTACAGCCTCCCAAGTGGTGGGATTACAGGCGTGTGCCACCCCTTCCAGTCTCAGTTGTGGTTTTAGTGAGTCCTGATGTCGGGGCCAGCACGGCAGGCCAGGAGATCAAACCCCAGCCCCTGCACCTGCTTGCAGGCACTTTAATCCACCGAGCTATCTGCCCTGCCCAGGTGTAGAAATTTTTCTGATTACTATATTCTATATTCTTTTTAAAAATTAATTTCTTCTTGTTTCAGAACTTTTTGTTTGTTTGTTTGTTTATTCTTTTTTTTATGGCTGGCTCAGCCTGCCCTGGGGGCAGGGCTGGCGCAGCATGTGGTGCCGGGGATCGAACCGCAATCCCTGCAGCCGCCTAAGCTTTCTTAAGCAGGCGCTTTTAGACCACTGAGCCATCCTGCTGGGCCCTATATTCTATATTCTATAAATTTAACAGAAGTGTTTATACTACTTCATTTTAAGAGAAATTTTATAATTTTTGTTTACAGTATTTTGACTGAGTCCTTTAAAATTTTATAGTTTTAAGATGAAATCCTCTTAGCATTGTTGTTTATACATTCTAAGGTATTGTTAACCAGAAATAGCTTTCATAATAGTTCTACTTTTACAGTATTTTCCTTTGTGACTTAATATACGATTCATGTTTCTGGATACTTATGTAAAGTTCGATATACACCATAAGAGCTGTAGTGTTATTTATTATTTTCCAATATTTTCTAGACTAAGCAAGATTTATTAAACTTCATATTCTTAGGATGTATCTTAAATGTGTCATTTCATCTTTTTAATGTCTTGCTTTGTGGTGATCTTTGTTGTATGTCAAGTGCATAGTTATTCTTCACTACTGTACAACATTGTGGCTTTTATCATTAATATGCTTCCTTCTTACACAGCACAATGGCACCCTTGTAAACACAGCATCCAGGATGTTGAAAAATGAAGATCATGAGTTCATTTCATGACTAGCCTGGGCTGTGCGTTATAGTGAGGCCTGTGTCAAGCAAACAACAGCAAAATAAAAACCAAGACAAAACACTCTTCATTTTCATTCTTTTTGAAAAAATTTTTTATTATTTTTTCTTGTTTCAGAATCTCTGCTGGTTTATTCACTCATTTTTATGGCTGGCTCAGCCTGCCCTGAGGGCAGGGCTGGCGCAGCATGTGGTGCCGGGGATTGAACCGCGGTCCCTGAAGCCGCCCAAGCTTTCCCAAGCAGGGGCTTTAGACCACTGAGCCATGCCACCGGGCCCCTTCATTTTCATACTTAATGTTTTAAGGGTTTCTTTGTAGGCTGAACATAGTTGGGTCGTGCTTTGTAAGCCAAATTAAAACCTTGTTGTTAAAGGTGTGATATGTTTATTTATTTATTTATTTATTTTATTACTTTCAATAAGAAATAAAAATGTGACATTTTCAAAACACATTAGTAATACATTCACAATAATTGATACAATGCATATTGTTGTCCTCCTAGTAGTTATATAGAGCACAGAGTGTAGACATGATAATTTTTTTAATCATTATTGGTAAAAAAAATATTTTCTCTTTGAACTAAGGGAAAGCAGCTGTATACATACCCCAATGCTCCATAATCACAGTGAATTATTGGTAAAACTGGCAATGTTAGAAGCTGTTGATTTAAGCCTTTACAGCTCAGCATTCTAATCTAGCTTTCTGTTTTATGTCTTGTGGTTAAACTTTTCTGCTGGGTGGTTAAGGGTAAAGTTAAAGCATAATCTGTATAGCAAAACATGTAACTTTTGTATCTCCCAAGGTCAGTAAAATTCCTCAGGGTTTACTTTGGAACCACGTGCACTGCTTTGTAGAACTGTTGTCAGTGTCAGTCATCTGGATGAGTCATGGCCATTGCTTGACCAGTTTGCTCTTTGTGGTATGCATATTTAGTTTTATTACCATCAATGTTATGTTTCATTTGAAATTTGTCATATTATAACAGGAGTAAGACAGGAGTTAAGATTCTATTAGTCAGGGCCTGGAGGGATAGGTCAGTGGTCTAAAGCGCCTGTTTGGAAAAGCTTGGGCGGCTTCAGGGACCACAGTTCGATCCCCGGCACCACATGCTGCACCAGCCCTGCCCTCGGTGTGGGCTGAGTCGGCCATAAAAATGAGTGGATAAACAAACAAAGGTTCTGAAACAAGAAAAAAAAAGATTCTATTAGTCAGTAAGGACAGATGCCCCAAAATAAAATTAAAAAACCCAAATGTGGTCGGTCTTCTGCATCACAGCCTTACAAATGTACTGAAACATCTACCAGCTGTGCTCAGGCTGTCTGCACCCTCCCCAGAGTGTGGTCAGGCACATCAGGGGCTCAAGGGCACATAGGCTTACTTGGACACAGCATGAACTGACCCCTCCCAAATATGTAGTCTCCTGAAGCACAGAGACTATGTGCTTACAGAATGGCCCCTTGTAAATCACTTAAAAACTTCTAAACGAAAAGCCCCTTTTTGGGTATCCCATTCAGAACTCTTTTTTTGGCCAGCGAAAGCTTCTTATCTTTTAGTTTTTTTGCCTTTATATATTTTATTTTCTTGTCTTCTTATCTGTTAAATAAATTTGTATGCACTCTACCCCGTCTATCCTGTAGTTTCAATCTTGGGACACAAGCCTGGTGATGATCTGATAATAATGTCATATCATGATGTTACATTAATTACCTTATGTTTTGCTTTGCTTTCCTTTTTTTGTGTGAGAGTAATGGATCTTTTATTTTTTATTTTTATTTTTTATTTTTTATTTTTTTTTGAGACAAGGTCTCACTATGCAGTTCAGACTGGCCTTGAGCACACTTTTGTATCCCAGGCTGGTCTCGAACTCACACCGTGGATCTTTTATTAAATATATTTCTTTTGGAATTGAGAAACGTTTACGTTTTATTCTAGTGGTAATCTTTGCATTCCTATCATGCTTAATTACATTAGATCAATTTTTTCTTATCATCCCTTCCAAAATATTTTTAATATTTTTATTTATTTCAGTCTTTAAAAACATAAAATAATCAGTTCTATTCTTATTCAGTTATTAGTTACTAGTTCAATGTACATTTAAATATTTAAATATATTTATTTGAAGCTATTTAATTTCACTTCAGGTGTTTTATAATGGTCTGTTTGTTTTTCATTTTATTAGTAGAAAATTTCAACAGCTATCCTCCTCTAACTTTAATATTTGATTTTTAAATGGTAGATTTTAACAGATGAAGACTGGTTGTATCTCTTAATTTCTTTGGACATAGTTAAGTCTGTAGTTAATTTCGAATTTGGATGTTACTTGGACTTGGTGGTGCTGTGTAGTTTTATTTGTTATTGTTCTCTTCTATGTCCTTAGCTTGTGGAGGTGGAGAGTAAATATTTTAGGCAATTTAGATTATTGTTAATGTCACTATTTGGCCTTCTACATATGTTTTAAAGGGAGAATGTGATAAAGTGAAACATTTATCACAAGACAGCGTATACTTTCTATTTTTTTTCTTGTTTCAGAACCTTTGACTGTGTATGTATCTGCTTCCTCTTAGTCCAAAGAGAAATATATTCTTTCCTTTTTTTTTTTTCTAAGCAACATCAATAGGGAGGTGGGTCATGCCCACACACTGTACTCTGTAGAATGATTGTGAG
>PVJA010047287.1:0-14733 GCA_004027025.1 Myocastor coypus
CCCAGCTCCCTTTTTTTTTGGACTAGGGTTCAAACTCATGACCTTGCACTTGCCCGGCAGGCACTTGTGCCACAGAACTATCTCCCCATCCCCTAGCCTATTTTTTATTTATTTTATTTTTTTGTCTTTTTGAGACAGAGTCTCGCCACTCAATTCAAGCTGGCCTTAAGCTCACTTTGTAGCCCAGGGTGGTTTTGAACTCGCAATGATCCTCATGCCTCCATCTCCCAAGTTCTGCGACTATAGGGCTGTGCTGCCATGCCACGTTTACACTATTCTTTAAGCAGCAGAAAGCGCTGATCATTTTCAAGTAAGGGTGCCATGTACTTAGAGAATTGTACTTTATCAAGAGGATCACCATGAGTTTGAGGCTAGCCTGAACTACAGAGTGAGTTCAAAGCCAGCTTATACTATAGAGTGAGACCCTGTCTCCAAAGCAAAAACAAAAAAAAACTGATGTACTTAAAGATTAATCCGCTTACCTTGTTGAAAATAAACATTGTGCGGTTATTCAGTCACCCAAGCAAGAAGAGCCCAAGCTAATGTGCTTATGGCAATAATATGTATATATTTTTTTTATTTCAGAACTTTTGTTTGTTTATTTTTATGGCCGGCTCAGCCTGCCTTGAGGGCAGGGCTGGCGCAGCATGTGGTGCCAGGAATTGAACCGCAGTCCCTGCAGCCACCTAAGCTTTCCTAAGCAGACACTTTATTTTATTTTTTTTCTTTCTTTCTTTTTTTTTTTTTTTAGAATTTTTTTTAATTTAATTTTTTTTTTCTTGTTTCAGAACTTTTGTTTGTTTAGTCATTCATTTTCATGGCCGGCTCAGCCCACCCTGAGGGCAGGGCTGGCGCAGCATGTGGTGCCGGGGATCGAACCGCCCAAGCTTTCCTAAGCAGGTGCTTAGACCACTGAGCCATCCTGCTGGTCCCCTTATGGCAATAATAAAAAAGAGAAAATGGCTGATTTAAGAGAAAACAACTGCAGCATGAGATATCTACTTGTAAGACTCCAGGCTCAGATGCTGGATATTTTGGTCAGGAGATGGAGATTGGATGTTCAGGGTAGAGGCCCTTTGAGTGGAGGACCCAAGAGCCGAATGCTTGGACTTGTGTTAAAGTGAGAAGTGGGACCATGACCTGTCTCATCACAATGGCAGTAGTCATCCTCTCTCCCTAGTTGCCCAGCACTCATTCTCCTTTCTCCTTTCATCAGGCAGAGCTCCAGGTGGCACAACAGGAGAACCATCGCTTAAATTTGGAAGTGCAGGAGGCCAAGAGCCAGCAAGAGGAGCACAGTGTTCAGGCCCAGCGACTGAAGGACAAGGTGGCCCAGATGAAGGACAGCCTAGGCCAGGCCCAACAACGAGTCGTAAGTAAAAGCCTCAGGCAACAGGGAGCATTGATTACTCCAAAAAAGTCTGGATGGTGGGTGGACACAGAGAAGGGGGAAGAACATGGCTAAAGACACCACATAATCTGAGGCCTATGCTGTGGTTGGGGGCTGGCTTACAAATGATTCACTGGATCCCTGACCTCTGTCGTCTTATCTGTCCTGAGGCTGAGCTGGAGCCCCTGAAGGAACAACTTCGAGGGGCCCAGGAGCTTGCAGCCTCAAGCCAGCAGAAAGCCACTCTTCTTGGGGAAGAGTTGGCCAGCGCAGCAGGAGCCAGAGATCGCACCATAGCTGAGCTCCACCGCAGCCGCCTGGAAGTGGCCGAGGTCAACGGCAGGCTGGCTGAGCTCACTCTGCATCTAAAGGAAGAAAAATGCCAGTGGAGCAAGGATCGGGCTGGGCTGCTGCAGAGTATGGAGGTAGCAGGGCAGGGGTAGTCTCCTGGC
Organism: Myocastor coypus; assembly: GCA_004027025.1. Lineage (NCBI taxonomy): Eukaryota > Metazoa > Chordata > Mammalia > Rodentia > Myocastoridae > Myocastor > Myocastor coypus. Next base: position 1,843 of record PVJA010047287.1, read on the forward strand.
CCCTATTCCCACCTCTACAGGCACTCCTACATGTACACCGGTCCTCGGAGAGCAGTTGAAAGTCTTGAGGTCCTAGGGATGGGGCAGAGCTTAGAGGGAGGTGCTTTTAATTCTCAGAGCAGGACCAGGCCCTAACCAACATATCCTAATCCCTGACCACCATAGCAACATTCCTTAGTTACCAACCTTGCCACAGAAACATTTCCACCCTAAGCACCAGGCCCTGCCTTAATGCCATTACTGAGCAGCAGAGCGCCTTCCTGTCCTTTGTTTGGTGGGGATAGGCAGTAAAAAGAGGAAATTGCTCCAGGAGCAATTCAGTTCAATAGGAGAGAGATCCAGCGGCCTGTAGTACTGTTCCTGGTGCCCTTCCTGTTCTTTCCCCTTACCTTCCCATTCTTCTTTTACTGACCTCCAGGCAGAGAAGGACAAGATCCTGAAGCTGAGCGCAGAGATCCTTCGGCTGGAGAAGGCAGTGCAGGAGGAGAGGACCCAGAACCAAGTGTTCAAGACAGAACTGGCCCGAGAAAAAGATTCCAGCCTGGTAAGGCAGGCAGGCACCACAGGCCCCTTGCGTGTCATCCTGGTGTCCTTGGTGGGGGCTCAGAAGTGCTAGCTGCCCACTTCTGTGTTGGGTCATAGTTCACACACCTCCCAGCCTCCGTTGGTTTGAATGCACAGTGTCCTTTCTGTTCTTGGGGCATACATCTGTGCCTGAAATTACAGAGTGGCCTTGGTCATGCTCTGCATACCAGCCTAGGGCAGCCAGCCAAGAGAAGCAGAGATTACGACTCAGACTACGTCTCTATAGCCAAGGAAGGGTCCCATGGAAAAAGAGCATTGAACAGAAGAGGCACTGAGGTGTGGGGACACCTCATTCTCCACTATTGGTCCAGCTCTAGAGCCCAGGTTCTTAGAGGCACATTGGAGACTCCAGGTTCCACTGGCCCTTTTCCTCAGGTACAGCTGTCAGAGAGTAAGCGGGAGCTGACAGAACTGCGGTCAGCCTTGCGTGTGCTCCAGAAGGAAAAGGAACAGTTGCAGGCTGAGAAGCAGGTAAGGACATGTAGCTCAGTCCTTGATGTCAGAACTGAGGACCTAGAAAATTGAAACTGCTGCCTCCTTGTCACCCCTGGACTCTCTAAGAGGGCCCAATGACTAAAGGGGCACTCTGGTTCCTCTTAACTCACTTGGCAGGTCAGGGGAGGGTCACCAGGAGACAAGAGGGATGCAAAGAGTACAGGAAGGCTCCCTGGTGCAGGGACCCATCCTACACCACCCCACTTTGTGCTGAAAGCTTCAAAGCCTAAGGAGCAGTGGGTTCATCCAGGAGCGAGGGAAGGTTCACATCTGTCTTAGTTACTCTTCTCTCGTTGCTGGGACAAATACCCACCACTCAGAATGAGGGAAGGAAATGTTTATTTAGCCCACAGTTACTGGATGTTTTAGGCCATGTTCAGCTGGCTCCAAGGCAGAGTGGCACAAAGGAGATAGCAACCTTCCATGGGGGGCAGGCAAGAGCAAGAGAGCAGGGAGAGCTAGCTGCTCAAGCAGCTAACTTCTCCTTCTTCCTTACACTGAAATGGAAACCACCTGCTCCAGGGGAGGTACAGCCCCCATTTCCACAATAATCAATTACAAATTCCAAAAGCTGTCCCATGACTGCATGAGGCTTTGGGGGACACCTATACAAAAACCATAACAACATCTTTCTGGTCTCTGCCACCTGTTTCTTTCCTCTTCAACTCCAGGAACTGCTAGAGTACATGAGGAAGCTGGAGGCCCGCCTAGAGAAGGTGGCAGATGAGAAGTGGGATGAAGACGGTGCCACAGAAGATGAGGAAGCCGCTGCGGGGCTGAGTCTGTACACCCCTAATCTGGTGACCCCTTCCCCCACTCCTGTTGAGGAGACCCCTAAAAGCTGCCTCTGCCCTCTATTTGGTCTTTTTACTTCCCAGCCCCCAGCCCCTGTGTAGTTCACCATGGTCCTCAGAGGAGTTGGAACTGATCCAGCCCTCTGGCAAACACACACTTCTTGCTTCTTTGCCTGCCTCCTCTCCAGCAGGCTGCCCGACAGCCCTGACTGACTCGGAGGATGAGTCCCCAGAAGACATGAGACTCCCGCCCTATGGCCTGTGTGAGCGTGAAGACCCAGACTCCTCTCCCCCTGGACCCCGAGAGGCCTCTCCTCTCGTTGTCATCAGCCAGCCAGCTCCCATTGCTACCCACCTCTCAGGGCCAGCTGAGGATAGCAGCTCTGACTCGGTGAGAGTGAAAGCAGGAACCCGTGGGGAGGGCCATGCTTGAGGCTCTGGCCCCCAAGAAAGTCTTGTCACATAGGGCCCTCTTTTTTGTTTTTATCATGCTTAAGCATGATAAGTGCTCTGTCATTAAGCTACACCTCCAGCCCCTGAAGTTCCCCTTATTCTTGGGGAGAAGCAGGCCCCACCTCTCTTCAAAGCCACCAAAGAATGCTAACCCCAAACCCAGTCCAGCCCAATAGCCTGATTACACAGCTCCTCCTCCCCTTAGCCTCCAGCCCCCATCAGAACCCTCCCTGCCTTGCTCCTCCCATGCCCCTCTGCCCACTGTCCCAGCCTTGGCCTCTCCTCCCCTGCCTGTCCCGGTGGGCTGCTTCCACCAAACCCATCCATGTCTCTGTGGTACCCAGGAGGCTGAGGATGAGAAATCAGTTTTGATGGCAGCTGTGCAGAGTGGCGGTGAGGAGGCCAACCTGCTGCTTCCTGAACTGGGCACTGCCTTCTATGACATGGCCAGGTGAGTGTGGCAGGGGAGGACAGAGGGGAGGTGGGAGGAAGTCAGAGGGCAAGGATGTCCATGTGAACAGTCACCGTGCTGTCCTCAGCAGCCCCCTTCTTGGCCTCAGCCAAACAAAAAAAAAGGAAGCACAGGTATGGTTGATACAGAAAATCACCTGTCATCCCAAATTCCAGGGGCCTTCAGGTAATCTCTCCCCTCATCTTCTTGCACTCCAAGGCCCTGCCTTTAACTGGCTTCTGTATTGTTCCAGCACCATCTTCCATGGAGCCCAAATTGCCCTGCTTCCCCTCATTCCTGCCCCTACCCCTTCCCCAACCACCAGGTAGGTAACCCAGGCTTCTCAAGGGAGGAAGGGAGGTAATGCAGCCCCCCAGTGATAGGAGCATAAAGAAGCTTGAGTTCCAACAAGTGACTGCACCTGAGATGCTGACCTTTTTCCCTGGGGATTCCCTGGGAGGGCCTCTCCCGGGGTGAGGGGTTCAGGTATCCAGCTCAGCCTCCTCTTTGTGCCCTGGGCCAAGAACACAGGGCATGGGGAAGAGAGATTTTTATCTTCAAGCCCTGGCTGTGCCTGGACAGCAATGGGCTCAGGGAAGGGAGGGGTGATGGTATCATCCTTCTCGACTAGAGCGGGAGATGAAGGACGATGTCAGACTCATTTTCGGCCTCATTAGGCAGCAGACAGAGATGGAGGAGAAGCGCAAGAGCTTGGGGGATGGGCCCTGCGCTACAGAGATCAGCAGGTCCTCAAGAAGAGCAGCCAGGGGATTGGGAAAGCTAAGGCATCCTGTACCAAGGGGAAAAGATGCTGCAGAAGAGTGGGACAGAGTGACCAGGACGCTGCCTTAGGAGCAGGACCCTCTGGGCACCAAGGTGCACGGTCCTGCTCTCTGAGGTCTGCAAGTCAAGAAGGCAATGGAGCGCTCTGACCCTCTCCTGTTCCCCTTTGTGTCTCTTTAGTGGCTTTGCCACGGATCCTCTGTCTGAGGCTGGCACGGGGGGCACTGCCACCCCGCCATGGAAGGAATGTCCTATCTGTAAGGAGCGCTTTCCTGCTGAGAGTGACAAGGATGCCCTGGAGGACCACATGGACGGACACTTCTTTTTCAGCAGCCAGGACCCCTTTACCTTTGAGTGATGTCACCCCTTCCTAGTGCACATGTGGCCACGCATGTGCACAGGCACACACACACGCAGATATCCACTTTTCCATCCAATGGGCTCCACGATACCCTGTTTCATAAGAACCACTCCTGTGTGCCCTTGTTCCATCCCAGCTTGCTAACTTCATCCTCTCCTCCCTGGCTTTTTGTCCTGGCCAGGGTCCTCTTTGGAAGCAGTGGCTAACCACCCACTGAAAGTAGTTTTGGAAGAACCAGAATAGAGGAGACCTGTGGGGCTAGCATCTACTGCTAACCCTGGTTGCTTCTGGTATACTCTCTGATGCCCCAAAGCCAATTCCTGGGGCACCCCACCCTCTCTTATTTGGGGTCTGTGTTTGTTTACCTGAGTTATCCCTAGGGCCTGCAGGGGCAGCAGCATGGACACCCTGACCTTCAGGTCTTTTGGTTCTGTTTCCTTGGTTCCTCTTTCTACTCCCTGGTTGCCTTCCATACTCCATCCCAGCCTTTTCCGTAGAATTAATATCTTAGATATTAATATAGAGGTTTGTTTTGTATTTTTGAGGCTTCCTGTACTGTCTCCTCCCTCTCCCTGCTGCCCTTCCCAAACCCCTGTATCCTCACATGGAATAATGTATTTGTGCCTTTTGTGAGGTTGGGGGTGATCCTACATGTCCTTATTTCTAGCCCTTTTCCCAAAGCCTCCCACAGCAATAAGAGTTTCCCCTCCTCCCATACCCTTCCTCTCTTATCTGTAGTTTGGACAAATATATTTATATGATAAGTGTAACTGTTGTCATAAAAATGTGTTCCTAAGGAGGTAAGACCACCAGAATGTGCAGGAGGGACCCAAGGGCGGGCTAAGTGTTGCAGTGGCCCTCAGCTCCAGGAGGACGAGGAAAGGGCCTTTGCCTCAGTGAGCAGTCGGGCTTGGAGTGCATTGCAGTGGGACGGAGCAGACTGACAGGGCTGGGGCTTCTGCCCACAGTGAAGGGACTGCCAAAGAAGACTGACAGGGCTGGGGCCTCTGCTCACACCTTTGCTCCCCATAGCAACCGCCACTGTGCCTTAGGGCAGAGGACGGGCATGAGTCAAGCCTGCACATCTTTGAGTACCCACAAAGCCCAGTACTTCTGAGGGCCACTTTCTATTCCTTCCCTGCCTCCACCCTCTGTTATCACCTCACACTTTTGCGTGCACACTGATTCCACACCAGAAAACATTCATCCACTCTAACCGGCTTCACAGGCCAGACCGACACATCCACAGTGCCATAAAGCATTTGTTAAGGACCTCTGTGCTCTCCCAGACTCCCTGACGTACCCTGACCAGCCACATGCCCATGCCCCCCTTATTCTTACCCAAGAACTGCTTATCCACACCCTCCATGCCCTCTGGGGCCCTTGAGTGTACCCTCCTCCCCGTTCCCTCTCTCTGTCCACCTGAAACCTTCCAACCCCACCTGGATGACATCTTACATCCTTCCTTCCCTCACATCTCTGTATCCTAGCAACCCATCTTGTTCCCTGAATCCCTTCCAAGGAAATTAGAGATAATGGATCTCTCCTCGCTCCATCTCAACCCCTCTTTATTGATCCTCCTTTAATGAAAGTTAATTATAACAATGATTTAATTAATAGAATCCCTCTCTTCCTTTATTGCTTCCCGTATTAAGACTATTAATAAATACGAGCTGGGCTGACAGAGGCATCCATCACCCGCCTGGGATTCCCCATCCCTCCTTTTACCCTCCTCTTCTGCCCCTCCCTCTCTTGGCCTATAAACTCACCGGGGTAGTGGGGGTTAATCAGAGAGGAATTATGAGCCAACATCCCCAGCAGGAGGTGCATTTAATGAAATCACTTGTGATTTATGTCTGGGGGAGGTTAGAAGGGAAGAATCTGGGACCCACACATTTGTGGCTTCTAGGGTGGCACCCTAGTGCAAGAGAGGAAGAAGAGAGACAGAAACAGACCCAGGTCCTGTGTTCCATCCCCGTGGCTCCTGCCAAGCCACCCTGCCTGCCAGGAGCCACATGGCAACAGCACCAAGACCACTGACACAGAAACACTCATGAGAACAGCAGTTTTTTCTTGCTCATGTGCAACACTTTCCATGGGTCCCTCCTTTCTCCCCAGCTCTGCTCTGCTTTACTTCTCAAAGCTACTCCATCATCCCCTCCTCCATGAAGCCCGCGGTTCTTCACTAGCCCCTTCCATGTGGCTATCTAAAGACTGCAGCTTCTCCCTTCTCTGCCCTTTTTCCATGTGTCATTCTGGTATGCAGGCTACTTCCATACTGTGACCCCCATGGCATTGGGAGCCATGATTTACTTCACACAGTGTCCAAGACATGGTCCTGAAGCAGAGGAGCTCTGGGGAGGGTGGTGCCCTGCTGGGAGTAGTGAAGACAGCTGGGACCCCTTTCTAGTTCTGTCTCCTGTGCCCTGTGGCATTGGGCATCTCAACCTTTCTGCTTTCTTCCGTTCTGCAATGAATATCATTCCCTCTCCGCTTGCCAGCATTTGTGCAGAAGTGGATAAACCTGGATGGGCTTGAGTGCAATGAAAAGTGCCAGCAAACAGGAACTCGTGTGTCAGTACTTGGTGGTAGAAAGATTACTCTGAACATATCACTCTGTGCTTAGGGAACCTCTATGGCTGCTACAGAAATTGAAGTGCAAATTACTTAATGTGCCAGTCACAGTCCTCACTATCTGGCCCTAGCCTACCTTTCCACGTTCCATCCCGCCCTGAGCAACTTCCTATCTAGGATAACAGAACCACTCTACAGAAATAATGACTCCTGCATTGCCTCTGAGCAGCATCTTTTAGCTCAAAGGCCACCTCCTCTGTGAAAGTGGCCTTACCTGGCTCCTTCCAGTTACCCTAAGAAATGCCCTATCTAGCATTATGATGCACATAGTGATGATCCCAGCGCTACCCAGGAGACTGAGGCAGAGGGTTGCAAGCTCAAGGCCAGGCTAGGCAACTTAGGAGCACCTTGTCTCAAAATCTTAAAAATTAAGCTATCATGCCTCTTAACAATAGGCCACTCTCCACTATAGGTTGTGTATTTTTCCTTCCTTTTCACTCAGCCAAAACTCATTATGCAGTGTCTACTTTTTCTTAGTTGTATGTTTTTCACCTACCTTTAATAAATGTGAAACTTTGCCACTATTAAAAAAAAAAAATTAGGGCCTGTGAGATAGTTCAGCAGACTAAGCATCTGCTTTGGCAAGTGCAGGGACCAGGGTTCCATTCCGGTTGGCAACTGAGTCCGGGCCTGGTGGCCCATGCCTGTAATCCCAGTGCAAGGGAGGCTGAAAACAGGAGAACCACTACAAGTCCAAGCTGTGTAGTGAGACCCTGTACCAAACACATAAATGGAAGGGAAAAAATTAATTAGAAGAGCTAGAGATACAGCTCAGTGGTAAAGTACTTGTCTAGCAGTAGGAATCCTGAGTTCAGTTCCCAGTAGCACAAACACACCCAATTTCTTCTCTCTAGACTATAAGCAACTTGAAGACAAATTCTAGCTAGGTGTGGTGGCACACACCTGTAATCCTAGTACTGGGGCCAATGAGGCAGGAGGATTGGAGTGAGTTCAAGTCTAGACTGAATTACAAAGTGAGACCCTGTCTCAAAATAAGCAAAAATTTTGCATTTCATATATCCCTATGATCCTAAACACTGATGTAGGCAGTTGAACATAAGTGTAGTCATCCAAAAATACTTTTTATGAGCCGGGTGTGGTGGCGCATGCCTGTAATCCCAGCACTCAGGAGGCTGAGGCAGGAGGATCAGTGCGAGTTCGAGACCAGCCTGGGCTACAGAAGTGAGTTCAAGGCCAGTTTCAACTACATAACGAGACCCTGTCTCAAAAGAAGACAAAAAATACCTTTTATATTATTTTCACTTTAAAATTTCACATATGGGCCCGGCAGGATGACTTAGTGATCTAAAGCACCTGCTTAGGAAAGCTTAGGCGGCTTCAGGGACCATGGTTCGATCCCCGGCGCCACATGCTGCGCCAGCCCTGCCCTCAGGGCAGGCTGAGCTGGCCATAAAACTAATAAATAAACAAAAGTTCTGAAACAAAAAAATTAAAAATAAAATTTCATATATGCAAAATGATGTATACAAAAAAAAATGACAGTAGAAGTCATAATAGCTGCAGTCCCAGAACTTGGGAGGCTGAAGTGGAGAATCACCTGAGCCCAAGAGCTCAAGACCAGCCTGGGCAACAGAGTGAGATGCCATCTCAAGAAGGAGGAGAAAAAGAACAGCACTGGGTTCACTAATTAGTTTGAAATAATCAAACATGACCAACACCAAGTGGCATGCATAGCTGAAAAAATAGTGTGTCAGGTGAGATAGAGAAGTTTCTGTTAATTTAAGAAAGAGTGTTCTGGGCTGGTGAGATAGCTCAGCAGACTAAAGTACCTGCTTAGGCAAGCTTAGGCAAGTACAGGAACACGGCTTGATCCCTGGCACCACATGCCATACCAGCCCCTGCACTGAGCTCGCCATAGTCTGGGTGTAGTGGTACACATCTATAATCCCAGAGTTGGGAAAACTGAAAGCGGGAGGATCAATATGAGTCCAACCTGTATAGTCCAACCCTGTAACAACCAAATGCATCATAAAATAAATAACAAAGAGTATTATTTACAGAAGTAGAGATGGAGTGGTTAAAAACTATGCCCCCAGATAGCTTGTAGTTGGTATAAGTCACCAAATACAAGGAACCAAGATAACTGCTACTGTGGAGATACACATAGCAGACTCTAGGACCACAGAGGAGGAAAACTTAACCAAAAGTAGGCAAAGTAAAGGTTCCCATGGGTGACAACATGGGGCTGGATCTTTAAGGGCTGAATAGAGGTGAGCCTAGCACATGTAGGCAGAAGAAACAATGTACTCAGAAATCTAAACACTTAAGTAGGGCCATTGGGTGAGGACATGCAATATGGGAAATGAGACTGATATGTGACCTACCGACTCACATATTCATTTATTGAGATTAGTGGGGTGCCCATTACCAGGTGCCAGCTGCTGTTCTAGGCATTAGTGAAGCACACGAAAAAAATAAGCAAGAATGCTTGCCCTCATGCAACTTATATTCTATTGCCAAATCATGAAAGTCCACAGAAACTAGTTAGACATCTCTTGTAACAGCTCAGGAAAAAATGATGAGCAACAAATTTTAGGAGCAGAATTATTAGGACCTGGAGATAATTATATATGGGAAGTGAACAGGAGTCAAGTTGATCCTGGGTTTCTGGTTTCAATGATCAGAAAACTGATGACACTATTCTCTAAATAAATAATACAAGTGGAGACAAATACATTTATTACAGTTATACAGTTATTGAATTTTGGTTTATAGATTCCTAGTGTTGGGCTGGAGAGATAGCTCAGCAGCTCAGCAGTCTATAGAGACTGCTTAGGCAAGCTTAAGCAACCGCAGGGACCGTGGTTCAATCCCCGGCATCACATGCTGCACCAGCTCCACCCCCAGGGCAGGCTGAGCCAGCCATAACATACATACATACATACATACATACATACATACATACATAAATAAAGTTCAAAAAGAAAAAATGATTCTAGGGTTTTGGGCATAATCTTTTTTTTTTTTTTTTTTTTTTTTCTGTGCTAAAGATTGAACCCAAGACTTCAAATCTACCAGGCAAGTGTTCTACCATAGAGCTGCTTCCCCTAGCCCTTTTAAAATTTTATTTTAGGACAGGATCTAAGTTTTCCAGGCTGACCTCAGACTTGAATTCCTCCTGCCTCAGCTTCCCAGAGTTCCACCATGCCCAGCATGTTTTAGGAATCTTCTGCAAGAGAACATGAGATAGTATGTAGTTGGGTAGATATTTAAGTCCAGAGATCAAAAGTTTGAAGCTGGGAATAGAGATATAAGATCCCTGAGAGCAAAAGTGCCAACAGTGAAAAAAGTTATCCTTGTAGGCAAGGTGAGGATAAGAGGATGAACCAGAACTTATGAGATCATCATGAAAGAGGAGGGTGGAGAGTGCAGAGTTACAGGAAAGACTGAGAAGCTCTGGTCAGGGAGGTGAGAAGCCTCTCAGGAGAGGAGTTGAGGATGGAGGTAGTAGCAGGGAGGCCAGGAAAGTGACTCTCGGAAGCCACTGGATCAGCAGCCAGGGGGCTGTAGGAGACCTTGAAGAGAGTGTTGGAGGTGAGGTTGGACTCCACAGAGCCTCCAATGGAACTGCAGTACCTGTGGGAATTGGGACCACATCTTCAGACTCACATAAACACCCAGGTGCCTGAGCCAGGGTGTAAGGAAAATTAAGACCCAAAGAGCAAAGATGTATGGCAGTCCCACATCAAAGATCCTGCTGCTTCTTGCAAGCCCAGCATGAGGTACATCCTTTTGTTTTAAAGAAAAATATATTATTTTATTAATGCATATTAACATTAAAATATTATGGGCTGGCAAGCGTAGAGTCCTGAGTTTGATTTTCAATACAAAAAAAAAAAAAAATTAAAGATTGTGGGAGGGCCCAGCAGGATGGCTCAGTGGTCTAAAGCGCCTGCTTGGGAAAGCTTGGGCGGCTTCAGGGACCACGGTTCGATCCCCAGCACCACATGCTGTGCCAGCCCTGTCCTCAGGGTGGGGTGAGCCAGCCATAAAAATGAGTGAATAAACAAACAAAGGTTCTGAAACAAGAAAATAAATAAATAAATAAATAATTCTTTATTAAAAAAATAAAAAGATTGTGGGAAAATCCCAACACTTGGGAAGCTCAGGCAGGAGGATCGGTGTGAGTTGGAGACCGGCTTGGGCTACAAAAATTAATTCAAGGCCATCCTGAGCTGCATAGAGAGACCCTATCTCAAAAAGAAAAAAAACATTGTGCGAAGCTGGGCCTTGGCGGCGAATGCCTGTAATCCCAACACTTGGGAGGCTGAGGCAGGAAGATCGGTGCAAGTTCAAGACCAGCCTGGGCTACAGATGTGAGCTCAAGGCCAGCTTGAACTGAACTGCATAGTGAGACCCTGTCTCAAAAAGCCAATAAATAAATAAATAAATAAATAAATAAATAAAAAGACAAAAAAAAAGGAAGCAAGCAAGAAAGATTGTGGGGTTCATTTGAGGAAGTTAATACATACATTTAACACATCCTAATCAATTTCAGCCCCATTAACACCCAGGACAGGGGGCCCAGGAGGATGGCTCAGTGGTCTAAAGCGCCTGCTTAAGAAAGCTTAGGTGGCTGCAGGCACCACATGCTGTGCCAACCGTGCCCTCAGGGCAGGCTGAGCCGGCCATAAAAATAAATAAACAAACAAAAGTTGTGAAACAAGGAAAAAAATAAAATAAATTCTTAAAAAAAAACACCCAGGACAGATCTGAAACACCTGGGCTCAAGCTGTCTTTCTGTCTCTACCTCCCTGAGTAGCTGGGAATTCAACACCACTTCACACAGCATCTAATGTAACTTAAAACGTAAAGCCCCACTCTTTCGCTGTGGTTGTCACTCCTGTATGCTCGAAATGTGGCCAGCCCAAACGGAGCTTTATAAGCATAAATTGCTACTTTAAAAAAAAAATTAAAACACTTCACTTTTATGTTGGCTATCCTGACTTTACTCACGGTAGTCTGCTGTGCTTTCTGCAGGGTGCTGTTCTACGTTGTAAGTCAGTGCTCAAAGAAGCAAGAAGTCCCGATGAATTTAGCTCAGATGTCTCACTGAGACCTCTCTCTTTCCAAGTGAGCCCAGAGCTCCAGAAGTAGCTCACCTTTATTGAGGGTTAAAAGCAGGCTAAATACAGATTACAAACCACTATGTCATCTATCATTTGCCTAACACTAGGTTCACACAGGTGCTAACATAAAAGGCAAGCAAGGAGCCCGGCAGGATGGCTCAGTGGTCTAAAGCGCCTGCTTAAGAAAGCTTGGGCGGCTGCAGGGACCGCGGTTCCATCCCCAGCACCACATACTGCGCCAGCCCTGCCCTCAGGGCAGGCTGAGCCAGCCATAAAAAATAAATAAATAAACAAACAAACAAAAGTTCTGAAACAAGAAAAAAAATAAAAAATAAAAAAAGGCAAGCAGGGGGCTGGGGAGATAGCTGCATGGCACAAGTGCCTGTCTGGCAAGTGCAAGGTCGTGAGTTTGAACCCTAGTCCCGCCAAAAAAAAAAAAAAAAGGCAAGCAGGAGAGGAGACGACCATTAACATTACAAGCAAGGGATCAAAGAACAGGGTACTTGTAGGATAAGCTGTTATGTGCAACCTTGAATCCCAGCTTTCTAGGAATTCCAAGTAACAAAAGACAGCCCTCCCTGGGCTCTGTTAATTAGTCCCTGCTTCTAGGATATTAATTGGCCTTTGGTCTTTTCCCCATGCCACCATAGGGTGCCCTTCTATTTTGCTTTTCTTCCTTTTACTCAGCCCAAGCTTGCTCTGAAGAATCCAGAATCTTTCCTTCTTCACTTTTACTTTCTCTAATAAACTTGACCACTGCTTAAATAACAAATAAACACTTTTATGTTGGTTGCAGGTTGATATGATAGCATTTGGCTATATTTCCTTAAATAATGTATACTATTAAAGTTAGCTGCACCTGGTTTTTATATTTTTTAATTTGCTGCTAGAAACTTTAAATTTATTTTATTTTTTGCAGGACCAGGGTTTGAACTCACGACCTTGCACTTGCCAGGCAGGCACTTATTCCGCGGAGTTATCTCCCTGGATCCTAGAAACTTTAAATTTATATTGAAAGGTTCCTGTAGAATTTCTGTTGCACAGCACTGGCCTAAGCTCCAAAACAAAATAGAAGCCCCACAGCCTGCACATTCCTGGACTCCACACTAATCTTTTATCACCCTAATCCTAAATCTCATACTCTCCAAACCTAGGACCTCAGGCCTCCGGACACAATGTTCAGGACACCCCTGACCTCTTCTCTTCATATTTTTTTTTAAATTCAGGTCTTTTTTTTTTTTTTTT
>PVJA010047288.1:0-14643 GCA_004027025.1 Myocastor coypus
TCTCAGTTGCTCTATAAGTTTCTGCACTTGTGTGTCTGCCTCAGATGCTACCAATTCAGAGGTTTCATCTGTATAATTCTCATTTTCTTCCATGATAGTGTCTTCTGTATTTGGTTTGGGTGGGCACGGGTCCTGAGATTGCCTCCTACTCCTTGTTGTTATCATTTTGTATGGAAGCGACCTCTGCACTTTGGTGGTGCTATGCTATGTCTATGGGTGTTTGGTCTGGAGACTCCAAGGTGGTTCTTCTGCAGAGGTTCCTGACTCTTGTGTTGGGGCTCTGGCTGCTAGCTTTTGTGAATCCTGGGGGATGTGGTCTGTAGGTGGAGGTGGAGCTTTGGGATTGAGTAGTCCTCGTATGCTCGTGGACCAGATCGGTTGACAAACGGGCTATTTGATGGGATCAGTGCTGGAGCTTGGGCTGGAGGGGTTAAAAAAAAAAAGTGGGGGGGGCGGGGAAAGGGAAGGCAGGCCAAGTATCCTGACCCAGCAGGGTTGCGATTTGGGTCTGGGCTGGAGCAGGAAGTTAGTCGCGGGAATGCAGAAGCGGGGCAGAGGGGCCAAACTTTTGTTTTTTAACAAGTGATAGAAGTGTATAGAAGGAGAATCAATCTGTGTCTTACAAGTATTCACAAGGTAAGAATTACGTCTATGAGGCAATATGTGAAAGGAAACTAGTGGAATATTTGAAGGATTTAACAAACATTTTAGGAATTTCAATTTTAGTCTTGAAGCTAGTTTAAGGGGAAGAGAAGTCAGAATGCCACAGGAAAATGCAAAGATAAGGTTGGTACATTTGAGATTTAAAATAGTTTGAAAAAAAAAATTGGAGTTGGCCAAACTAGGAGAAGTTGAGAAAAAGCAGTAATGAAACATTGGAGTTATGTGTTGGAAACAGACAACAGGTTAAAAAATGGCTTGAAAATTGTGACTTTATCTTGAAGTACTGTCTTGGTATTATCATTGTTTAGAGTAAGAAGTAAGAGCTACACTTGAGTCTCACATCCTTCTAAGCTCACGCCTGTAATCCCAGCACTCCGGAGGATGAGGCAGGAGGATTGGAGCGAGTTTGAGACCAGCCTCGGCTACAAAAGTGAGCTCAGGACCAGCCTCAACTGCATAGCGAGACCCTGTCTCAAAAAGGCAAAAAAAAAAAAAAAAAAAAAAAAAACCAAATTAGTAAATGAAGTTGCGAAGTTTTGCCTTGGACTGCTTTGGAAGATAAGTTTTTTTTTCCTAGTTGAAGGAGATATTTTCATTAGGAATAAAAGTATACTTAAATTGTTTCTGTTAAAGATTTCATGAGATAATATTTGTTCATTTTTGGAAATACTTAAATGATTTGAGGGAAAACAAAGGTGTATAATGATATACTTTTAAAAATTGGAGAGCTTTTAATTAAAAGTTGCTGCTTTTGGAGTATTGTGCAACTTAACCCCAAAGCTATATTTTATTTATACTAGTGCTAATTTACTAGGTGACAGTTATCACTGGCAATTGGGAACAAATTTTCTAGCACAAAGTTCATAAAGCAGAAAGTATGCTGGCTTTTGGATATTTTGTGCTCCCAGATAGCTTATGTAGGCACCTGGAAGAATGTAGGCTTAAAAAAAAAAGTAGTGGTTTTTTAATAAAATAACCAATTTCCTTCTCTTTTAAAATTTTTATTATCCCTCTACCTTTCCAGTTGCTTAGAATACACTGTGCTATAGAATTTAACTTTTGGTTTAATGTTAACACAAAATAGAATAGATTTAGCCTAGATAGTACAACCAGTATTTTCAAGTACCTTAGCCCCAGTCATACAAATACGGTTAAAATAACACATGGTCCCTGTTGTGAGAAACTCATAATAGTGGTAGAGCATCCAAAATTTATGGTAATTTTTAACAGAGGTAAATGGAGAGCCTGTTTTTCTATCATATAGTCCTGACAAAAAATATTGCTGGCTTTAAAATTTATGTTTTAAGGGCCAGCCAGATAGTTCAGTGAACTAAAGCATCTGCTTAGGCAGGCACAGGGACCAGGGTTCAATCTCTAGCACCACATGCTGTTCCAACGTCAGCCCCAGGGCAGGCTGAGTCAGCCATAACATAAATAAAATAAAGTTAAAAAAAATTTGCCAAGTGTTAGAACGCCTGTTGTATGAACAGATATCCGAAAATTCATTACCAGGTTTCTTTTGATGATTACAGGATACAGGTTTTTTTCCTTGCCATTTTATTGTACCTTGTTAAGCTGATCTCTCATATGTACTTTCTTAGAATCAGACAGTTCCTGATTCCTATGGGGCTTCCTGTTTTCTCAAGTAAAAATAGAAAAGCATCTCAGAAAGGAAACCTGGTCAGTGTGAACTACTTTGTAAGACAAGTTAGTTTTAGTTTTGACCTGGATTGTACAAATACATAATATATATAAAATGTATGTATTTTAGGTATCTGAGAGCTTTGAATATTTTTGCATATAGTATTAAAAGATGATACAGTGAGAAAGATCTGAGTAATTGTCAGAAATGTTAACTGTGTTCAGTCTTAAACTTGTTTGTCTTTCTTAGAAGAGTCGGGGTAAAAAAATGTATAAGAAATCTTAAATCCTTTCCTATTATATAATTGAATGTTTTATTGGAAATTCAGGGTTGCCTAACATGAGGCCTGACTCTTACCTACTTTGATCTTTTTTCTTACAGCTTTTTCATATATTAACAAAAATTAATAAGCTTTTTTTAAATCATTGGAAACCAGACTTTTAAATGAATTGTTTAGTTTTAAAATGTCTTGTAGTTGAATATATAACTACATTTAGTTTGTATTTTGAAAAGAAAGCAAGGCAGAAATGTGATACAGTCAGTAAGTGTAATAATGAATGTAATGGAATTATTTCATTTAATTTCAACAACTATATAAGGTAGGTATCATTGTTACTTTTATAGAAGAGATTACAATTTAAGTGGATAGGGAGATGTTACTTTAAGGAGATGATGCTAGTAAATAGTGGATCTGGAACTTGCGTTCAGCGCCTAACACTAGAACACTTGTGAGAATAGCCTTGAAGAAAACTACAAATTATAAGTGAGAATCGGTCAGTATATTGTCTGAAAAGTTATTTCCCCAACTTTTATCATCAGTTTGTTTACATTTTGTTTACATATTTCATTTAGTTTTAGTACAGTACATTCTGACATTTCAGGGTACTTGTTTAGGAGTATTTAAATTCTTCTTAAGTCACACTAATAGTTTTCTGTTTTTCTTTTTCTTGATAGTAAAAAACCCATTTGATGAAACATTTGGAAAAATACAAGTAAGTAAAAAATCATAACACTGATATTTTGTGTCATTTTTTATAAAAGTTTTCTGATAATCATCAACTAGAAAAATAAATTTAAAAGTTCTTTTAGTCTGAAGTAATAATTTTTATTCTGATTTTTTCTTAGCTGTATGTCTGACATAGATTTTCCCCTAGGAGTTGAACTACATTGCTGATGTAAAGCCAGGATCAAGTAAAATTTTAAGTTGTCTATTATCCATGCATTGTAAAAACCTTTGCCTTTTTGTATTTTAGGGCCATTTCTACAGGATGTTCAGGGTCTCACTACTAGGTGGAACTTGTAGTGATCCACCTGTTTACAGTCTCCCAACAGTTAGGATTACAGATGCCTGTCATCCTGCCCAGTCTCAATTGCCATCTCAGCGCTCCCTGAAGGCGCAGCTGGCATGGCTGACCCAAGGATCAAACCTCAGTCCCTGCACCTGCTAACAGGCGCTTTAATCTGCTGAGTGATGTGGCCAGCCCTTAGTCAGTCATTTGCATGGCACTTGAGACTGTTCTGTGCAATCAGTATGACTAAGTTTTTAAAAAAAATTTATTTAGTACAGGGTCTACAGGATCTCACTATGTAGATGAGACTCATAGTGATTCTCTTGTTTTCAGCCTCCCAAGTGCTGGGGTTACAGGTGCGTGCCACCATGCCCAGTCTCAATTGCTGTCTCAGGGTGCACCCAGGAACAGGGCCAGCATAGTATGCTGGGCATTGAACCCTGGCTGCTGTGCTCTGTCCTCTGAGCTATCTGGCCTGCCATGATTAAGTTTTTAATAGAAAAATTTAAAAAAAAATTACTCAAAAGTTGAGGTTATAAGTATTAAATTCTCTATATGAGAATGTAGCAAACACTATGTTTGTTACCCAGTATGAAACTCAGTTCTCTCTGCTTAGATTTTTTTTTTATTTCTTCTATTTGCCTAGTCTAGTGTTATATATGAGCCAAGAGCTTATTCTCAAGTCTCTTCATTAAAAACATAATCACAGAGGCAGTGCACCAAATACTGAAATTTTGTTGTTTGAAAGGAAGTAAGATATGATCAGGACATATAAAACAAACAAAGAAATAGTGTCTTTTCCAGATAAGTAGCACACAATTTCAGCTGCAGTAATTGCATAGTTTAATCAGATTCACCTTGTTTTTTTATCAGGTCCATAAGCTGCATTGTCATTGAAACTCTTGCTTTTTTTTTTTGAACTTTTTATTATAGTGAAGATTTTTATTGAAAATTACTTTGTAGTGTTTTATAACACAGATATATTGCTTGAGTATCAGTCTGTACTTTCACCTTTGAGTGCTGGATTCTTACAGCTTGGAATTTTCATCTATAATTTGGAGATAAATATTGGCTTGATTGAAAATCTTATTAGCCTAGATTTGAGGTGGAGAAAAGTGACTTAACAGCAGAGACTGGTGATAGGATCTTGAAACTTTTAATGAATATTGTTCTGCTGTCAGTGACAAAAGCTGCATTGACAAAAGCATTGTGTATAGTGTGTAAACTTGTTCTCTTTTTTCTTGAACATATACCATAAAAACAAATGGATGAGGTAGTATACCATTACAGATAAAAGTATTACTGTCCCAGGCTTTTATATCTTTCTTCTATGGTCATATACTTCCAAAAATCCTGTTGTTTTTTGTTTGTTTGTTTGTTTTGTTTTTTTAAGTTTTTCTGTAAGGAAGGAAGTAATAATGATATATTCTTCCCTTCTTAAATCAGAAATTTATTTCAGATAATGCGAAACCTGTTAACCCTTCTCCTCTTAAACTTCCTCATGGCTTATATTGATCTGTTTTATTTACAGTTAATTTTAAGTGAGAAATATTGCTGGTTTAGGTTATTGGTACAGTGCTTTATGCCATTAAAACAGTTTTCTCTTTTCACATCATCAATTATGCTTCTGAGTAATCTTACACAGTCTGGTCAGAGGAGTCTTCCTCATGCATATGAGTCTGGTTTGCTTTCCTCCTCAAATTTTCTAAATGAAGTCTTTATCTTTGTCTTGTTATCTAGGGCTGTCTCTGGAAGCAACTTTTCCAGTAGTTTGCTAGGTCAGGTGATGCATCTGTTATATAAGAGTTATGCCCAATGCTTTCATGCCGTAAAGCCTTTGCTCATGCTGCTCCTTCTGCCTTATTTGCTGGTTAGTTCTGTTATACTTGTGAAACTCACCTAAAAATTTCTCTGTTCCATAAAGGGGTCTTCTCTTATCTTCTCCTGTATTTACATTGTACTTTGCAAGTGTCATACAACACTTCATTTTATTTCGTCTTGAGAAAAGAAATCGTATCACTTTGCCTACAGAGCAATACCTAATTCCTTACTTTCATCAAATATTTGCTTCCCTTTATTGGTTCATTAATTTTTTTTGTTGTTGTTGTTAAACAAGAGTATGGCTCAGTATTTTTTTTTACATAGTATTTGTTCTTCAGCTGCTCCAGTGCAGAGCTGAAACTTTTTAATAGTTCATAGAATTAAACAGGCTCTTCTTGGTGGCTGAGGAGAGGATGAGTGCTAGGTGCTAATACTCATTCTCTTATTTTTGTGTGGTTGAGTCAGATTAAAACAAAATATGAGCGGTAGCCTTGAAGAAAAACTTTATTGTTTTTATTTTATTTTATTTTATTTTATTTTATTTTATTTTATTTTATTTTGTGTGTGTGTGTGTGTGTGTGTGTGTGTGTGTGTGTGTGTGTGTGTGTGTGTGGCTGGCTTAGCCAACCCTGGAGGCAGGGTTGGCCAGCACTTGGTGGTGAGGATCAAACCATGGTCCCTGTGTGCCTGCCTAAGCTTGCCTAATCAGGTGCTTTAGACTGCTGAGCTATCTCAAAAAAATTTTCAAATAGTCTTTTAAGAACAATACAAGGGGCCAGGGAGATAGCTCCATGGCACAAGTGCCTGTCTGGCAAATGCAAGGTGGTGAATTTGAACCCCAGTCCCACCAAAAAAAAAGAACAGTGCAGATATGAGTGCATTGTATGGAGGGAGATTGGAAGCATTCTTTACTTTTATGGGAGGTTATATGGGACCTGTATATGCTGTATATGAGACTTTTTTATTGGTACTAAAAGCCCTAATCTTAGTGCTTTTTAATCATTCTCAAGAAATAAAATATTTAAAATAGTAACTTAGAAGGTAACGTTAAAATTATTAAGATATGGTGACCACTGTTTAAGAATGTTTCAGATTATGTGTCCTCGATGATTTTAAATTCCTTCTATTTTAAGTTTTCAATAAGAATTTTTGGTACATCTTTTTTTACTATTGGATATTTTATAATAATCTTTTAATTTCAGGAAAGTGAGAAGAACCTTATGATGAGCACATTATACAAACTTCATGATCGATTGGCACAGCTTGCAGGTAATTTAATATTTATAATTTCTAAAAATTAACTTCTATGTATATGTAGTGTGTTTTCAGTAGAAATAGTCTTTCTCACAGCTTCGTTACATTTGTGGAATATATTTACACATTTTTACTAATTGAGTATTTCTTTAAGTGTATAAAGATATATTGGTTAGAAGGTCTTTTTCCTGTCATGTACATACTGTATTTCATGTTTTTAAGTCAAACTAATTTCCTACTTCTATTAATAGTAGCAAAAATCCCCAAAACTTTACCAGTTGAATTCAGTAAGCAGTGAGTTAACTGAAATCTTGGACTGAATACAAAAATACATATTTTTTTGTGTGTGGTTATGTAATGTCTTTCCTTGGACAACGTAAAGATATGGGATATGGTCTTAGAATATTCTCTGTAGACTTATTGAATTTTCCTTCTATTCTGCCCCAGTAAATCTTTGAAAGCTCTCAGTCTGAACATAGTTACAATTAGGGTAATTTGTTAGATATAAATTAATACTAGTTTTAGCCTCTATAAGCTGAGTATAAGTGTGTTAACTGTCCAGGTTTTAAAGATATTCTTATTTTATATATAATCTAACAGAAGACTTTAGATTTCCTCCGTTAAATGAAATAAAACTGAAGTTTTTCAAGCTTTTTACTGTAGCAAACTCTTTTAAGGAAAATAAGTCATTGGTAGGAGCCTCGTAGATAAATGTTACTCAGTTTCTCACCTACTTTTGTTTTAGTTTGGGTCCATAATTCAGGTTTAGCCTTATAATTCTACATACATCACTAAATGCCTTGTTTGCATTGGCTCACTGGTTGTCATGTTCATATACTGCCAGCTAATGACATTTATTTGGTATATTTTTGACCTTGGGCTGTGATTTGGTAACCAAGGTAACATGTTTTGGTACAATGATGAATTCAACCTTAATTGAATCTCTGAATTATCCTTTAAGAATAGATGTGTAAATTAACACAGTGAAAGCTGGTTGTTTATTTATATTGGTTACTGGAATTTTCTATTGAAAATATAAATGATATGGATCATCTTCACTGATTATAATAGTATAACTTGTATAGTTGGTAAAACATTTCAAATTAATTTTTTTCTGTTTTAACACTGCTGATTCAAAACAATATGCTTATTTTTCTAGGAGATCATGAATGTGGAAGTTCTAGTCAAAGAACACTTTCTGTTCAAGAGGCAGCTGCATATTTAAAAGTAAGCAGTGAAATTAGACTTTTAATAGCTGTATTAAAATTTATATGTCATTGCCACTTATATTAAAATCATGTATTTGATTATACTGTTAAAAGCTCAGCTTATTGTTTGGTATAATGTGAGTACATGAAAATAAGAGAAAGTGGAATTGCCCAACATGCTTTGAGTATGATTTATAACATTTTGACTGAGTGGATACATATTGTTTTGGAAAATTAAAAAGCCATTGATGGACTGGGCATGGTAGCTCACTCTTGTAGTGACCTCCCTTTTTTTAGAAAGTTTTTTTCATTTAATACAGGGGATACAGGGTCTACAGGGTCTCTCTACCCTTAGATCAGACTCTCAAAGTGCTGGGATTACAGGTGTGTGCCACCATGCCCAGTCTAATTGATGCTCAGTATGCCCTGAGGGCAGGCCCATTATGGCACACCTGGGATTGAACCAGCCGATGTGCACAGCACACTGCTGAAGCAGGTGCTTTAGTCCACTGAGCTATTGTGCTGCCCCTGTAGTTCCATTTTAGAATCTGAGGCAGGAGATTCATCTGGAGCTCAGCAGTTTGAGATTATTCCCTGACATAAAAAAGAAAAATAAATTGGTTAGAAGGAGATTGAGATAGACAGTTAGCATATAAGGAAACAAGTATAGAGCCAGACAGGACAGTACATGTCAGTAAACCTGGGACTCTGGGAGACAGATAGAATTATAGGTTTGAACCTAGCTTGGACAGTTTAATGACTTAGCAAGACCCCATTTCAAAATAAACTTTTAAAAGAGCTAGGGATGTAGCTCATTAGGATTCAGTCCTCAGTCCTCCAACCCCTAGCACAAAAAGAAAGTAATTATATCTTTAGCCCAGTGATGGTGAACATTTTAGCACTTTCAGTGATTCAAACGGCCTTCTCTGCAGTATACAGCTATAGATTAGCCACCACTGCTTTTAATCAGTTATTTTAACTAGTTGTTTTAAATCTTCCTAGATTAATATTTTATCTCGAGTAAAAGAATTTGCAGATGAATCTTCTGCACTGCTATAAATAAATGAAAAGAAAGATACTACAGGATTGAAGATGGGTAAATGTAATTGTATTTTCTAAAAAGGGGAAGGAAAATTTGGAAACCATACTATAAAGCTTTATGTCACTAAAGTTTCATAAAGATAATTTCATAAAAACCAATGATACAAGTAGAAATGTTGATTCTTAGGGGCTGTCTGGCCAGTCTGAATAAGTCACAACGTGCAACCAGTATACCCCCTCTTTTAAAGGTCATAAAAAGTAATAAAATGTACCTTGTTACATTTTTAAATGTACTGCTCAGTATTGTTAACTATGCATTCTTACACCTCAAATCCTTAGAATTTTTCCATTTTCATGATTCAAACCATGTATCTATGGCATAGTAGCTGCCCGTTGATTCCTCCTTCAAACTTGTAGTTACCGCCAGTCCACTTTTCTTCTATCAGCTTAATGCTAGTATATCTTATATAAGTAGAATCATGTAATATTTTTCCTTCTGTAACCAGTTTATTTTACTTAGCAAATGCATTCAAGGCTTACATAGTAGCATAGTCTTTTTTCTTTTTTTGAGACTGAGTAATATTCCATCATATATACAGAGCCTGCCAAAAAAATGTTTATTTTTACCCACTTCAGGAAAAAAAAAAAACTTGTAGAACTATTTTAACAGTAAATTTATTGAGACATCATGAGATTAATACAACTTACCTTTGTCTCTACAACATGAGATGGTCAGAGTGGTTATTAGTTTTTAGAAATATATTAGTACAGCAAGCTATTTGGATAACTTTGGTCACTGAGATTGCTGCACCTTTATTTTTCAGTGTCTTCTCTATGGGCCGGCAGTACAGTATGTTTTTTTGTAATTTATAACATCCACCATATGAGGTGGACCCATTTATTGAAAAAACATCATGGTAATTTTTCTTATTTTTGAAATATGTATACACTTTTTCATGGACTCTATACACATTTTTCTTCACCTGCTAATAGATTTCTAGGGCGTTTCTTTTCCTTGCTTGTTGAGAACAATGCACTCCAGGGAACATAAGAATAAATATTTCTTTAAATTCTGCTATCAGTTCTTTTGGACAAATGCCCAGAAGGAGAATTTTTAAATCATTTGGTGGGTCTCTTTTTGTTGAGGAACCTTACCTATGCTTTTCCATAATGACTGTTTACATTGTCTGCAATACTATACAGGAGTTTTATTTTCACCATATTCTTAACACTTGTTCTTTTCTGTTTATTATTTTTGTTTTTGTTTTTAAATATTAACGATTTAGGGCTGGGGAGATAGCTCAGTAGTATAAGCACTTGCCTGGCAAGGGCAAGGGCCTGAGTTCATTCTGCAGTACCACACACACACACACACAACCAATTTAACAGCTATCACTTGATGTCATTGTGGTTTGATTTACATTATTTTTTCATGTATCATTTCTATATACTTTATACATTTTTATATACACATACCATCTATGTGTATGCCTTATTTGCAGCAAAGCTGTTCAAATCCTTTGCCTATTTTAAAAAATTGAACTATGTATTTCATTATTGGGATGTTGTAGGATTTCCTCATGTATTTTATTAGTTTTATATATATAGCTTGTCATTATTCTCTCATTCCATAGGTTCTTTTTTTTTTTTTTTTTGTCTTTTTGAGACAGGGTCTCGCTGTGCAGTTCAGGCTGGCCTTGAGCTCACTTTTGTAGCCCAGGCTGGCCTCGAACTCGCACCAATCCTCCTGCCTCAGCCTCCTGAGTACTGGGATTACAGGCGTGCGCCACCACGCCCAGCATTCCATAGGTTCTTTTGCACAGCATTCCTTGTTTTCTATGTCACCCATAGACTTTTTAGTTTAATGTAGTCTCACTTTATGCTTTTATTCCTTGTGCTTTTTTGTGCTGTATCTAAATATTCACTCTTCATACCTTTGTGATGAAGCTTTTCCCCTATATTTTGTTCTAGTTTTAGATTTTCAGGTGTTGAGTCTTTGAGTAGATTTTTATACATAAGTCCTTCTACTTTTCTTGTTGCTAAGTTTTATGGTAGCTCATAGTTTGTAGAGGTTTCAGTTAATAATTGGTTAATTTTAGGCAGGGTAGCAAGGCAGAAGGGTGTTGTAAGGAGAAACAGTTCATGACAGGCAGAAAGCACCGAAGCAGAAGAGTAGTAAAAAAGCAAAAGCAAGAATAGCAGCTCTTCTTCTGTTGCTTATATTCTGTCCAGGCTACATGGCTTTAGGACTAGTAACACTCACACCCACAGTGAGGTACCCTTAATCCTAGCATCAAACCATGAATCAGTACTATTATTCCATCTTAATCCCAGTGTCATACACTCTAGATTTAGTCTTTTCTAAATAGCTCCTCCTATGGCCACATGAAGCTTTGGGGGAGCATCTAGATACAAGCCCAAAAGATGTAAGCAATACCTTTATGCTTAATGCAATTTAGTCCATTTCCCAAGAGTTGCCATAGTCCAAACAGTTTTAACTTTGCTGAAAAGTCCAAATTTAAAGTCTCCTCTGAGACTTAAGAAACTGTTTATATGTGAACCCCTGTACAAACTGTAAGAAAATTAAATGCTTCCAGCATACACAAGATACTTATTTCCATTCTGAAAGGTCCAAAGTGGAGGATAGAAAGGAATGGGACCGAAGCAAGACCAAAATTCATCAAGGCATACTATAGTTCCCTGTCCAGTATTTAGGGTAACCTGTGGCAAGATGTAACTTTTAATGTGCTTGGGCGGATCCACCTCTATGATGCCACCAGTGGCTGCAACTCCCGTGGCTTTTTCTTGGGCTGGCTGTGCTCCCTGCTTGTGGTTTTCTTCAGATGATTCACATTCCTGGCTTCTCCAAACTTCTGAAGTTTCTGTTGTGCTTTTGGATTCCTACTCACAACTTTATATACTCTCCTCTAAGGGGCACACTGCCTGGCCTCCCAGAGCTTCTTCTGAAATCTGGATAGAATCCTTCCTGGGCCTGTCACTCTTGCATTCTGTGTACCCCTGAAACCAGTACCACGTGAATAATATCAGTCTGCTGCCAGTTGGAGCAGTACCAAGGCTTCTTCATCTTTTTAACTGTAGGAGTTGATTGCCTGGATTGCCAAGCATTCTTAACCTTATCTCTAGGACAGATTCTCTATGCTGCTGTCGTTCTAGAACTTGATGCGTTGGGGCTCTCTTCTCAAAAAAAAAGTCTTTTATCTTTGCAATTTTGAGACTGCACAGGATGGAGTCCTGTTAATTTTATAATGTCTTCAGGCTATCCTTTCTATTATCCTCTTCTTTGGTAACCAAGATGTCTCTGCTTTATCTTTGCAGTCTGCAGCTTTACTGATACTTCCTTTCTAGCCAAACTCACAGTATTTTTAAAAATCACTTACTATTCATTTAGGTTTTTTGGGGGGTACCAGGGGTTGAACTCAGAACTTTGTGCTTGCCAGAGAGGTGCTTATGTCACTGAGCTGTTTCCCTGACCCTACTCACACCATTTGAAATCACTCTGCTGGGCATTACCATACTCAGCTATGTTGAATTTTGTCAAATGCTTTAGACATTGAGCATAATCATAGTTTTTTAAAAACATTTTTGTCTTATTTTTTTATTATTTTTTTTTTTTTCTTGTTTCAGAACTTTTTGTTTGTTTATTTTTATGGCCGGCTCAGCCTGCCCTGAGGGCTGGGCTGGCACAGCATGTGGTGCCAGGGATTGAACCGCTGTCCCTGTAGCCACCTAAGCTTTCCTCAGCAGGCGCTTTAGACCACTGAGCCATCTTGCCGGGCCCCATAATCATATTTTTTATTGAAATATAATTGTACATCTTTATAGAATATATTCTGGCAATTGACATAAGCCATGTAATAATCAAATGAGGGTAGAAGAAGTGATTTTTATCCTTTTTCCTGTCAACACATTTATTTTTTAATCTTTTATTTATTTATTTGATACAGGGTCTTGCTACACAGCTCATACTCAGTGATCCTCATGTCTCAGCCTCCCCAGTGCTGGGATCACAGGCATGTGCCACCATACCCAGGGTTCTAGCATTGCGTGTAGTACCCAAGAGCAAACTTGGATCCTTGTGCTTGCCAGGCAGGTGTTTAGACCTCCAAGCTATCTCCCAGCCCCATTGGTTTACTTTTTTTTTTTTTTTTTTTTTTTTTTTGGCACCAGGGATTGAACTCAGGACCCTGCACTTGCTGCTGCGCAGGTGCTTATGCTACTGAGCTGTCTCTGTAGCCCCATTGATTTACTTTTATATGTCATAGAGGCATTCTTTTGTCCCAAGATCCTCTTAATGTGCTATTGAATTAAGTTTTGCAGTACTTTGTTGAGGATTTTTCTGTCTGTATTCATCAGGGATCTTAGAATGTGATTGTCTTGTAGTGTCTTTATCTTAATTTGGATATCAGAGTAAGGCTGGCCTCATTAAAAGAGTTTGGAACTGTTTTCTCTTGTTTATCTTTTTGGGAAGAGAGTTTTTATTTTCCTATAAGAGAAACTATGTGATATTTAAGCTTGTGTGTCTGACTTTTACTTTCACTTAGGAGTCTGAAAGTGCTTCATAGGATTAGTTTTTTGTGACCCAGCATGTTAAAATATATTTTGTGACCTAGCATGTAGGTCTGGACAAGGTGCCAGCTATAGCTGAGAAAAAAAACATGTTATTCTCTTTTAAGGTGGAATATTCTGTATATGTTTGTTAGTTCGATCTAGTCTCTAATGTTTTGACTTCATTCTCTTTACTGGTCTTCTGTCTGGGTTTTCTATCCATTGTTGAAATTTAGGAGTAAAATATTGTGTTGCTATTTTTCCTGTGAGTTCTGTCATTTGTTTTGTGTATTTGGGTCCTCTAAAGTGAGGTATTGTTTTATTTTACAAGTGAATTGGCCTTATATCATTATATAATGTTGTTCCTTATTTTAAATGCCTATTTTTGTTTAATATAAGCATGGCCACCTTTGTTGTTTATTGCATAGGATTTGGTTTTTTTGTTCCATCAGTTGCAGCCTTCTTATGCCCTTAAATCTAAATTGAGTTTTTTGCACACAGAATGTAGTTGAATTTTATTTCTTTAATTCAGCTATTCAATGTGTCAATTAGGAAATTTAATCCATTTCTTTTTGGAAATAATCACTGACAGGAAAAGATTTATTGCTATTTCTGTTTTCCCTCCTATAGTAGCTTTTTTGCTTTCTTTTTCTGTTTCATAGTTTTACTTTGCTTTCATTGACATGCTTTGATTTTCTCTTGTCCGTCCGTCCGTCCGTCCGTCCGTCCGTCCTTCCTTCCTTCCTTCCTTCCTTCCTTCCTTCCTTCCTCAATTTGGAAGCAAATACTTTATTAACTGACCAAATCACAAAACACCATGGCAGATACCTTAGTTCATCCTCCTAATAAGCCTGTTGGTCTGGTCTTCTCTATTTCCTGCCTCTCCACTTCCACAAAATGAGTGGTCTTTTTCTTCATTCCACCTCGTGGAGGTGATAACTTGAACAGCCACAGGAAGTTATTTGCCTCTTTGAAGCATTTTCCTACAGTATAGATCTCATGGATCAGATCCTCCATGCAGATGATGCCACATTTACCAAGTGATTGAGCAATCAATGAATTATCCATCAAGGCAATTCGCTTCTTAATGATTTTGCCATAGCCATGCCTTTATATTAGTTCATATACTGACTTCAGGTTTGGGGACCCCCCTGCAATG
>PVJA010047289.1:0-14726 GCA_004027025.1 Myocastor coypus
TGTCTATCTCTGTCTCTTTCTCTTGCTCTTTCTCCCCCACTCCATCTTTTGCTCTCCTTCTGCTCACTGTCTAACAAGACTTGCTTTCCATGGGCTCTAACATATGTCTAAACCTATCTTTTCTGCCACACCCTGTTTCCTATTGCTTACATTTCAGAGGAAATAAATAAATGGTGGAAGAAGAACAGCTGGTTGTAATATCTTTGAAGATTTTTAAATCACAAAATTCCTTAGTTTATTTTATTTGGCTGTTCTTTAGGGCAAAATTATTTAAAATGAACATCTAGATATCTTTCTAAAATCTTTCACCAGAGATTTGAAATCCAAAGGGAGTGAATTTAGAAATTGTAAATGCTGGTGGAGACGAAACACAAACCTTAAAAGTAATTAAAGATTTTCAAAGCATTTGAACTCAGCCCTTCTATAGTCTTAGAAAATTGTGCTCCTGAGGACATTTGTACCAATGATGCACCCCTGTATCTTTTTCCTGAGTAGAGCAAGTGAATAAAAATTATCGCTGTATCATGAGGATCATTGTTTTCCATGCTATTTTGATGTCATACTCCAAATTTTCTTACTATATTACTGTAGTTTAAACTTTTGTTTTAATTTAAATGCCTCTCACTTTCAAAATGTAAGTGATATATAGTCCAAAATTTTCTATTTAAGTCATATGAAATAATGATATGGTGGAAAAAATCCTATGATTGCAGATAAATAATCCTCATTTGGATTTGCCAAGCTGACCGCAGTTGCTCACATTGTGGGCTGTAGCTGTTAGCATTCACTTTTCTTGTCACAGACAGAAATTCAAAGAACAAAGAGCTCCCGAAACATAGTCATGTAGAAATGCCATGTGTTAAAATTCCAGTGTTTTGTTATTTTTTCTCTTTAATTAGTTTTAGCCAATCTGAGCCAGTGCCTATAGAGTTTATAACCTGTGTTCATCTGTTTAGGTTATTCTGTTTTGAAGGTCTCCACTGATTTCCTGTCTCCTCCAGAGTCAAGTTCCTTTGTTAACTTTGTAGAAAATGTCTACAGGATTTGACCAACTGACAGCACTGCATCTGTCAGATTTTAGATTAAAATGGCATCATGGTTTCCTGTGTAGTTATAAAGAAGACAACCATTGTTGGTTCCTTGAGTTAGTAGGATTGATAAGAGACCTCTTCAGTGAGCTCCAGTCTCCTGGCATGAGTTATGGTGCCCAACAGGAAGAATGAAACAGCAAAAGACAAAGACAGTGAGGTGGGGGACCGACCAACTGTTCATGATGTACAGAAGGCCACAGGGCAGCAAGAATCTGGGCATTTGTTGCTTGCGAAGGGGGTTATTGGTTGACTCAGGAGACAGTGGTGATTTTAAGCTCACGATGATCTTGCCCTGGAGTATTTTTAATGAGCATTATTAGTAGTAGTTTCAGTCTTGGTGAGAGAGGATCTCAAAAGACTGACATCAACAACCATGAGCCTCCATTCATCTCTTAGGGCAGTACGTAAAACTAGCCGTTGTGAGTTTGTGGTCACTAACAGGATTTCATAGTGAGAGTATGTGGTAAAGTACGGGAAACCTCAGGACCAAGGGCACACCAGAGCCCATTTTCTCTAAAACAATCTCAGTGTCAGCTGCTCTGGCAAAGGCAGCCGTGGCCTCTCTTACAGGGCTTGTAACTAGGACTCAGATTCTTGTTTCTGCTTTTCTTTCTACTTGCTTGATTCCCTTTCTACCCCAACTATCTTTTTCTGAGGTTTCTATCCTGCTCTATTACTGTCTCAATGTCTTTAGCAAAGAAAACAATGTAAGAGTGATAACTGACATTCTCTCCTGGGTGATCTGGTAGGAGCCTTCCTACAGTATATGGAGTTTGTTCCTTTATAATGTGACTCACAAGTGGGAATGACGGGTTTCCCACAAAGTGAGTGCTGGTGAGGTGCCTGCCTGTGAGGATCCTGAAGGAGAGCTCTGCTGGAATCTCTACTAAGTTTACTCAGGGTAGGAGGTTTCTACAGCCTCTCAATTTGATTGTTAGAATTTACAACTGAAAAACACAATTGGGGGCCAAGTATTCCCACTGGGATTCTGGACCAGTGAGCTCCCAGAAATACCTAAAAGGTATAAATCCTTTAGAGGCAATGATTAACCTCTTTTTGGGCCTTGGCGCATACTTAATACATGACATGTGAATGTGAAGTAGTCTCATACCATGAAATCTTCATCAAGTTGAGGGGCCAAGCAGAAGCCTTAATTACAGGAAGGGAGTGAGTCAAGAATTTTTTTCTAATAAAGTGGAAGATGTTCATGTGGGAGTTGCAGAAATCTGAACTTATAGGGGATACTCAACTCCATGAAAAGTCTGAGTGCTCCTTTGTCTCCTAAGTGTGTTATAAGAAAAGCTGTCACTTCTTCTGGCTCATTGGGAGCCGTGCATGACTCTAGTGCTCTGAGGGCAACTCTTGTTCAACTACTGTTAGCATGCAACCAGCCTAAGAGACATGTTCTTTGCCTGTCATAGTAAAGGACTTAGTACAATGGGCAATGTTTAATGTACTGTGATTAGCTATCCAGGCCATCCTGGAGAACAGGTCATGTCCTATTTTCACTGGCTCATGGATTATAATTTGGTACTTGACCTTTTATTTGGGCCATTGACAAACTTTGTAGTGGCATATAAAACCAGACCTTCTAGGGTGATAAAACATTTGAATAAAAACTGACTTTAATGGTAATGAACTTTTTGTTTTCCATATAGATGACCATTAAAAAGGCCCTTCTGTTGATGACAGGGAGCCAAAGGGCCTCTAAATCTGGAGGATGACTTGCCCTCATCTCCAGAGGATGCACACGTGCGAATCACTTGTCTCCTGGACCCACTGAAGGATGGCCTCTGGAAATTCAAACGTGGCTGGACTTACATGCACCGGCTGCCACTTGAATCACGAAAAGCTAAAACAACATAAAAAGCTGTCCTGACTTATAGCTCCTGGCTAAAGCATTTCCTAGAGACAGAGCCCTTAAAGTAACATGCCAGGATGTTCTTGGCAGGCAGACCATGTTGG
Source organism: Myocastor coypus (assembly GCA_004027025.1). Classification (NCBI taxonomy): domain Eukaryota; kingdom Metazoa; phylum Chordata; class Mammalia; order Rodentia; family Myocastoridae; genus Myocastor; species Myocastor coypus. The sequence continues at coordinate 3,057 of PVJA010047289.1, forward strand.
GACTCTCGTCCAGTCTAGAGGTTCTGCCAGATGCTGACCACAGTTCTCACTTTCTTGGACTTGCTGTCCTTGTTTGTTCCACTAACCGGGGCCACCCTTGTCAGTTGCCACAAGACCACATTTGTTTTATATTGGGTTCTCTGAACACATTGCCTTTGATAATGGCTTTAGATTTGTGGCCAGATATACACATCAGTGAGTGGGCCAGATCTTGGGGCATACCTTATTCCAATAGCTTTTAGTAAGGCAATCAAGCACTTAAATATAATGAAAAGTCAGGTTTTAGTGGCTGCTGTATGGGAACAGATTCTGCTATATTGTTTGTCTCAGGTAAGTAATCGGTGGCTTCAGTGTAGCAGTTCCCCTGAATACTGATTCTCATTTCTGTCACAAATTTGAACAAGCTTTTCACCCTCTTTCATTAGTTACATGTCCTTCTTTTATGAGTGACACTTTGGTTTATACAAGGGACCCTGTAAGAGTTTCCTGCTTCCTTTGGCCCTTCTTGGAAAGATCAAGATGACTAATGAAACAGTAGTGGATGGGAATTAGTAACCTTCATTTATGTCTGGGATGCAGAGTACCCTTTTTTCACTATAAGTACTTTATGAAAATAGCAACTGGGCTAGGTGTGGTGGTGTATGCCTGTAATCCCAGCACTTGAGAGGCTGAGGCAGGAGGATTGATATGAGTTCTAGACCAGTCTGGGGCTACAAAAGTGAGCTCGAGGCCAGTCTGAACTGCATAGGAGGGAGGCCCTATCACCAAAAAAAAAAAAAGTAACTGGGCTGGGGAGACAGCTCTGCAGCATAAGTGCCTGCCTAGCAAGTGCATGGTCCCTAGTTTGATGCCTCTTACTGCACGTACTGCGTGCTGTGCAGGCTTGGAACCGGGTGTGGTGGTGTGCACCTGTAATTCCATCACTGAGAAGGCTCAAACAGGAGGATCACTATGAGACGAAATATGTAGTGAGAATATATATATATATATATATATATATATATATATATATATAAATATCTGTCCATTTCAAGCCTGTAGTTCAGTTTTGTTCAGAGTGGTTTAGCTCTGTATGCCATAGAATCCCATGAAGTATGAATATATACAACAGAAATTTCTACTGAAACATGAGAGAATCTAGATCAGATTTTGTTCCCCATCATGGGGATTGGATGAGGGTACAAAGAGGACAGGTTGTATACCTAAAGTGGGTGGGTGCCACACCTGGCCCCTGGTTCCTTCGTCCCTGGCATGTTTTGCTGCTCTTTCTCCTTGTCACTGTGGACTGAGCGTCTTTGCTGCACCTTGTCCTTTCACTCATATTTTGGCAGCAGAGCAGCTGACCATGAGCAATCTCTGAGCCTGGGAGCTGCATAAATTATTTCCTCTTTAGACTGTGGGTGTTTAGTCTTTGGTCTCATCAATGGGAAATCTAGTAGACTTCGCAATTTTTTCATTGACTCATTGACTATCTTACAATGTGTTTAATTTCTATGTATTAGTAAATTTCTTTTTAAAAAGTAGAAATGTGGCTTTATTTACATTTGCTATTTATTTACAATAAGCTTATTGAAATTTTACTTGACATGTAGTTGTTTATACTTATGGAATACAGTGTGATATTTCAGTAATATATGTAATGCATGATGATCACATGAGAATTATTGGAACATATGGCACCTCAAATATTTGTCATTGAATTCTCCCATATTTGTTACTGATTTCCAACCTTATTTCATTATAGTTGAAATACATACTTTGTATAATTTTCATGTTTTAAACTTATTAAGCCTATCTTATGATATTAAAGAAAGCATATCCTAGAGAATATTTCATGTGAACTTAAAGAAAAATCCATACATTAGTGTTTTTGTGGTGAGTTTTACAGATATATGTTGGGTCTGATTGGTTAACAGTGTCATCTTGTGTTTCTTTATTTTTAATCATCTGTTTTACTATTGAGAGTGGTATATTGAGGGATGACTACAATTTATTTTTTTAAAAATTCTTATTTTGTCTATTAAATATATTTTAATTTACTTCTGGATAAATCCAGCTTGGAGTAATATCAATTTAAATAGCACCATAACTTTTCTTTCATAACACAGCATGCCCTTCAGCTTTTTCTGTTCTATTATTTCCATAAAATGAATCCTCTAACACATTAAAAGTCTAACCACTCAGCTGTATAATTCTTTCTTTAGGCAGTTTTCTTTCAAATTAGATGGGATAACAAAGTTTTTAAATGAAAAAATATATTGTGCTGCATTTTACATTGACTTATGGTAAACTTGCTCTTTTTTTTTGCTGTTTTTCTATAAATTTGAGTTTACAGGATTTCTTCCAGTGTCCATTCATTTGCATCTGTAGGATTTATTCTACTCTTCTTTATGGGGAGCGAGGTCTCAGTTTTATTGTTGTTTACTTGGGAGTGTCTCTTACCTTCTTTGGGAAGAGTTGTGTGAATAAATATCGTGCTCTTGCTTGGTGGTCCTCTAGCTGTTTGGACCACCAGCAGGCCTCTTTCTGCTGACCAGCTGGCTATGGCTCTTGCTGATCATTGCTCATATGATTGCTGCCTCTTTGGCCACTTTGAAAATACTCTCTTTGCCTTTGTATTGTACATAGGTCCAGATCTCTTAGAGTTTATAGTTTGTTGGTTATGTGGATTAATTCTTATCAAATTTGGGGTGTTTGTGATCATTTCTTCAAATATTCCCTCTGCTCACTTCTCTTTCTCCTTTGGTAATCTCATTGTGCATAAGTTGGTATCTTTCTTGCCGTCCCACTAGTCTCTGAGACTCTACTCCTCAGTTTTTTGTTTTGTTTTGTTTTCCTGGTCTTCACATTGATTAAGCTCAACTGGTACATCTTTAAGTTTATGCTTTCTTCTCTCAGTTTGACTCTATTATTGGGTCTTTCTAGTAAATTTATCAGTTAAATCATTGTAAAGTTCAACAAGATTTCTATTTTGTTCTTTTATTTTTGTCCTTTTAAAATGATTTCTATCTTTTATTTTGTTTTCTTGATTTTTTTGAAATATACTTTTCATACTTTCATTTAGTTTATATAGTATACTTATTTATTAATAGTGGACTTAAAATCTTTGTAAACCTAAGCTTTAGGAAGAACAGTTAATGTTGTTTCTTTTTCTTTTTATGTGTTGTAACTTTTGTTTTTAGCAAGTGTCTCTTTTGTTGTTATTGTTGAAAACTAGATATTTTAAATGAGATAATGAAACAACTCTGGAATGCATAATCCTCCACTAAAGCACTAATGCTTAATTTTATTGCTGCTTGTTATTGTTGTTGCTTGTCTTGTTTAGTGACTTTCCTGAGCTAATTTTATAAAGTTTCTATTCTTTGTCATGTGTGGCCACTGAAGGCTCTATCTGCCTCACTTTGTGGTCTGCTAGTGGCTAGAAAAATGAGTTCTTGAGGCTTTGTACCAAGATGTGTCCTAGCCTTTGTTAAGGAGCTATGCAAATTGAAGCATGCCTGCCCTCAGATCTAGCTAGATCTAGCCTCACAAAGAAATTTACCTTGATTCCTCGAACAGGATGTGACACCCTTGCATATAGTCTTCCTCTGGAAAACATGTATGTTCAATAGCTTCCCAGAGATTCTTTGATTTTGTTTTTCAGCACAAACGAAGGGCACTAACAATGAATAAGTCAGATAATATGGATAAAAAAGGATGTGGAGTGTAAGACAATCGAGAGGAACAAAGGAAGTATGGAAGGAAATTGGACTTCTTGGTATCTCTTAAACCATCATCACCAAATCATTGCTGACTCCCTTTAAGGGCTTAGTCTGTGTATAATTTCTGCTTTTAGCCTAAAGAGTAACTTACTCTTTCCAAATAGGAAGCTAGAATTTCCTTTGAAGTTGAAACAATCACAAATTTAAATTATTGTGTTAGTTGGACTCAAAACTCGCTAGTGCTTAAGAGCTACCGCATGTAAGTTTCAGTGAAGGCAGCAGGAAGTGCCCGCTGTTGGAGAGGACTCAGGCAGACTTGGACTTGCTGGGTGCTGGATTTGTCTCTAATCACTCTGGGAAGTGGCGTGGTGGAAAATAATTCTGAGAGTAAATGTGCCAAAACAGCCAGGGGAACTTCTGGGAATAATCAAAGCCAGCTAAGCAGAAAGATTCCCAGTCTATCTTCAGGACACCCTGTACTGCTTCCCGAAGCGATTGCTGCACAAGAACAGACTTGCTTTTTTCCCCTTCAGATTATACATTGGTTTGGATCCATAGATTATCTACACCAGTGTTTAAAACAGCTCATGTGAAATGCCTGCAAGGAAATGATTAGCACGGAGCTAATCTGCCTCTGCACAGCGTCAAAGAAAAGTTTCTGTAGTTTTGTTAAATTGCCCAAGTTTGGGTTTAATAAAGGCTGGATGCAATGATTTAAAGGGAAATGGATACTATTTATTGGTATATAAGCCAGATGACTGCTGTTCTTTAAGTTTGCTCCCTGAAAATATGCCTTGAAGATTAAAAATATTTTAAAATTGATTTTAAAAGAACTGTTATAATGGCCAGGCAGGGGCTTATTCTAATGGAGCTATCTCCCTGACCCCTCAAAGGAGTGTGATTTTCAAAAAGCTTTTCTACATCCAGTTTTTGAGTTATGTTATCCATATGTCTATATGCTGATGTGTGCTGTGCAGGGGATAGAAGTGACTCTGGGTCACACTTGGTTCAAAATATCACTTTATCCCTTCTTACAACTCCTAAAAGGTTTAACTTTTTGTCTTAACTCTACTTCCTACGATGTTGTTGTTTTAAAGATTTAATAATATTAAATGGAATTATTTGTGATTAGTGTTTGTTCTTTATAAGCAGCTGCTAAAAAGATATTCTGAATCTAAATTTATTTTTTTTCCAGAACCAGGGATTGAAATGAGGTCCTTGAGCTTGCCAGGCAAGCACTTATTCTACTGAGCTACCTCCCCAGCCTCTTCTTATTGCTGTCTCGCTATTTTCACAGATCATCTAAATAGCAGGTGAAAATCCTTTTGTGCAAATCACTGGTGTTATGTAGAGTTACTAAGAGGACTTCATTATCATCCATTGTTATTTTGGGAAGCATCGTCCTTCTAGAGCTTTGGAAAAGCAAAGTACAGCTGAGCATATATCCAGTGCATACTAAGTTTTGAGAGTCAGGAAGATGCCTTGGGATTGGTGTTAAACTCCTGTTGTTGGCAAGAGCCCAGGGTACATACAATTCCTTGTGCCCTAGTCTCTCTGGCTGAGTGCTGGACTTCATGCACATTTTTGCTGACAATGGGAAAACCCTAGCCCAGGCACCATCTTTCCAGTTTTAAGGAGTTTCATAACAGTAAAACTCTTTGGGTCTCGTTCTTCTGTATAGACCTCAAGAGATTGGTGAGCTTAGAGATAGGCATTTGCATGTGCAACCTGGCTCTTTCCTCTTTGCATCTTCCTGCAGGAAGCAACTCTTCTTTTCTGACCTTTCCGCTGCAGTCTTCCTTCAGCACTGCCTACGGATAGGATGGGGGTCTTCTGTTTGATCTGTGACTCCAGTGTTAGGAAACCCAGCATTGCTGAATATTTAAGCCACATTCCTGAACCTATTAGCAATAAAATGTGTTTTGTTTTCCTTACACTCCAATTCTATTTTTGAAAGAGTTTCATCTATTAATTTAACAAAACCCCCGAACAAGTATTATAGTATTCTTGGTAGTGGTGGGAAGGAGGATTCCCTCAATTCTGTATCTTAAATTTAAAGATCACTTAAGTCCTAGAGAACCTCTTCTTTCAAGAGAAGCATTCACAGAAAAGAGCTAAATGAGTTTTTGGACATAATGTCACTAATCATGGAAATTACGGATAAAGCAATTGTTCTCCTAGAGCCTAGAAATCCTGACAACCAGCCAGGCTTCTTTCTCTTCTCACAGTTGAGGCTTCTGTTTTGTTTCTCTTCTACCACAAAAACTCATGTGTTTGCTGCTTACTACAAGTAGAAATCTGGGTGTGGGTGTCGGAGTGCATGCTGATGAAGCTCTGACAACCCATATGCAGCGGAAGGTGGGAGCAGAAGGGACCAGAGAGCTTCCCAGGCGGCCCGTAGTGGAACTGGGGCTCGGATCTCATTCAGACTTGGTAAGGCAGGGCCTGGAAACTCCAGCTAACACTGCCAGCATATTTACAAGAGATTATCAGCATAAACTGCTAAATGCCTTTCAGTTGCAGTCGACTTTGAAGCTGTAACTTTCTATATAGTTTTATTAATACTGCAATTTTTTCACCTTTTTTATTTTCTTCAATTTTACTTATTTAATTTTGAAGAGTAAAAACAATAGCAAAAATAAACAGGAAAAAGAAAGACAGAAATGGCAATGTACAGCAATATATATGCTATAGATTTACCAAACAAGAATAGCCAATTAACAATAGTTGTTTATTATCTATTTTATCATCAAGTCTGTTGCTCAGATTAGCAGAAATAGTAGTGCAAGAGTGGACAGATGATTATTAGTATTTGCCTTCAAGAAAACTTAATTTTTTTCTTGTCTTTTTTACTGTTTTGAAGTTCATTTTATAGAGAGTATAACAATAATTGATTAGACATTAGGAATGGTACACAGGTAGAAGACCAAGATGAGAGGCATTCAACCAAGGGTTCTGTATTCGCATTACTGTCTTCAGTGCAGTTGCTTAGATCACAGATATCAGCATACAGTTAGTCAAGGCAGAAATTCTAAACATTAACTGCTATTTTTCAAAAAAACTGATGGAGATTAGTAGTGTAATCATCTCAGCCATCTTGTATATATGCTTGCATGTTTTTTCTGTTTTTTTTTTCTTTCTCTCATCTTCATTATTTAATCCTTAAATTCAGTTTCTTTCCATTTCACTGTATTTATTATACCTTCTGGATGTTATCTATTCTTTCAGGTTGTTACACTAGGGAGACAATATGATAGTTACACAGGCATGTCTGGTTTATTTCATTTATGAGTATGGCCTCTAGCTGCATCCACTTGCCTATAAAAGTCTCAGACACCCTTGTCTCTTTCACATGGTCAGAGCAGGTGTGATCAAGTAGAGCTTTGTGCTGGGGATCACAAACCTAGATTTCAGATCTGGCTTGAGTCTCTGAATCTATGGAATATTGGTCAGAACACAGTTCTGTGGAGGATGAAGCGACGTAATGTGGGACAGGCAGCACTCTGTACAACTATGCATGGCTATAAAATTTTAAGTACTATTAAGCAATACAAGATAAAACCTTGAGTCAAAACACTTGCTTAGTTGAGCAGAATAATCTACTTCTTTTCCTCAAAAGCTCTTTGTCAGAGCAAGCCTTGGTTCCATTGACAGGAGCGATCTGTGGTGAAGCTTTTGTCCTTGTTCACTGCTTGGGAGGACAGTTGAAATCCCTGAGAGTCTGAATGCTTTGCTGTCTGAGAGAACAATGAAAATAGAGTTGCAATGATATGGAGGTCCAAGAAGGTGTGCGGTGCCTGAGCAGGACCTGTTCGGCTCAGTGTTCATACTGAGTTTTGGCTTTTCCTTTAATTTATACATGATAAAACATGAATCTGTTATTTTTTATTTAGGTGAATATTGATATATCTGAAAAATCTTTCTGGACCATTTATAAGATATTTTGTTTTGTTAGGAATTGGTTATCTTTTATTGGAAAATGGGTGTGAATAGGTGTTATTAATTATAAAATCATTAGTATATGTGGCATGATCAATCTTATTTGTAAAATGGCTTTCATGTAGAAATATGCCTACACAGTTTGAAGTTCACGGAGAACTGGCGATATAGCTCCGTGGCACAGTGCCTGCCTGGCAAGCGCAAGGTCCTGCGTTTGATTCCTGGTGCCAAAACCAAATAAAGTTCACAGAATTGTAAAAATTGACTTTGTTTTTACATTTAGGTTTTTCTGACATCTTCAGTTGCTCACTGAAGCGTAATTTAAGAAATATAATTGTACAACAAGTACTAGGCTGCCGATAATGAAATTTCCCTTCTTTTGGAGAACATCTGCTCTGCCTCTGCTGCATCTGTACAGACACGCACACTCATGACTTCCAATTGCAGCAATCATGGTTAAATGTCATAGGCTTTTAAATGAAATTTATAAATGACTCTCAATCAGGTATGGCAGTGAAGACAGCTAATACCAAAGCCTTGTCAAGGGGAGTTTTAGAAGTAATGAATAAATTTAATTTTTCTTCATGAAAGCCATTTTACGGAGGTACAATTCCAGAGCATTTTTCTATGCAACCATTTAAAGTTTGAAAATAAATGAATAAAGTCGTTAAAGGTCACATAGATAAATATTCAACAGAGTTGGGGTGAGTAATATACCTGTTAGTATGTAAAAACACTGTTCCTACCTAGTAGACTTACAATTAAGAAGAAAGTTGAGGTAGGATCTATAGGAAATATTTGTGAGTTTTCTCTTTTTATTTTTATTTTTAGTTATTTTACTTTGTAGAGATCTGAAAACTAAGTTTCTCCTCTCCTAGTCTAAAAGGGAAAATGTTTACAGGCCTGGGTGACAAAAGCCCCTTATGCTCAGAGTATTTCCTCAAAGCCATGATCAAAGCATCTCTGGCATTATGGCGTTCTAGAAAACTCAGGGCATGCTTTTCTAATTAGGCCCGGGACACTGTCCAGCGGCCTTGTCCCCCTGGACGCCTGGCTGAGGTAGTGTGCATCCTCTGTACAGTATGTGCAGTACCATTTGGCTGCTGTTTCATGGCCGAAGAGACAGTTGCACATATGGTCTGGCCTCGGGGGACTTGGGCACGTGGTACACTGTTCAAGTGGAGTTTTCCACTCCATGTTTAGTTTGGCTGATGCATGTGATACCTTGCCAAATCTACAAAGTTCTGTCAGAAATCACTCATCCTGGATGGGAAATATTTCTCATGCTACTCTCACAGAACTGATCTTTTATTGTAAATGTGGAGCATTGTCTATTTGGCCAGACCAAAGCAGCGAGGAGCCAGCTTTTCCTCTGTGAAGTACGTGTTTACAACAGATGGTACTTGTGCTAGCAAAAATATTTAGAGTTGTGGTGTTGGCCAGGTTCATCCACTTAAAAACTGAGAAACTAATAAATGTAGAACTGAAGAGCCCTTGACTTAAAAATAAGGGAGACAATGACTATTTTAGTTGAGCAGCCCAAGTAAAATCTAAGGTATGGTACAGGATGTTGGCTTAGAAGCAAAATTTTGTGCTTGAGTCCATAGCCTTAGGGTGTCAACAGAATGTTCTTCTACAAAGCAAGTATTACAGATGGGCACTTGTGGGTGTGCCAAGGGTGTAGAGGTGTTGGCGCAGACATCAGGGCCTGACTTTCCCCAGGTGTGAGGAGGGTATATTTTATATTACACGCCAATGCCGAGATTTCTCATTTTTTGATGCAAGACAAGTGAAGCCCACTAATTAAATCTGTGGATACACAATATGTTTTATTTTACTTAATATTGTACTGAGGCATGTGCAATACTCTTTTAAAGTAGATAGAATATATCTATTCTATAAACTCTACAAAAATTTTCACAGATAGAAAACTCCCTTTCTTTCTTTCTTTCTTTCTTTCTTTGTTTGTTTCTTTGTTTGTTTGTTTGTTTGTTTCTTTCTTTTTGTGGTACTGGGAATTGAACTCAGGATCTTGTGCTAGCCAGGCAAGTGGTTATTCTACTGAGCTATCTCCCTGGCCCAAAAACTCATTTCTATCAAGTCAAGAAACAACATTTTAGCCATCTTGTGTGTGCATTATTTTCCCCCCCTTTCTTTTTTCTTTTCTCCTTTTCCTCATACCAGTTGTTCTTTCCTTTTGTGAACTTTCTTCTCCTTTCACAGTATTTATTGTACTTTTGGATTTTACTTACTCTTCCAGCTTCCCACAGTAGGGAGACAAAGTAATGTTCATACATGCAGTTCTAATTTATTTCGCTTATGAGTGTGGTCTCTAATTGCATCCATTTACCTATGAGACACTTGTGTTTATCTTTCTTTATAGCTGAGTAGTACTTCATTTCCATTGAAAGCTAAAGCCCAAAGATGGGAGGAAATTATAAAGATTAGAGGAGAAATTAATTCAATCGAGACAAAGAAAACAACACAAAGAATGGATGAATTGAAAAGCTGGTTCTCTGAAAGATTAAACAAAATTGATAAGCCCCTAGCTCATCAAAAAAAGGAAAGAAAGGACTCAAATTCAAGCAACAAGGAATGAAAAGGGTGCAATTACTACAGACCCAGTGGAGATCCAGAAGATCATCAATCACTACTTTGAGAATCTTTACTTGCACAGAATTGAAGACATAGATGAAATGGACAGGTTCCTAGAAAGATACAAATTACCCAAACTGAATAAAAAAAATATAAGAACTCTCAGTAACAGCCAATGAAATACAAAATGTAACAATAAAAAACCTACTGACAAAGAAAAGTCCAGGTCGTGATGGACTCACAACTTAATTCTACAAGAAACTTGTAGAAGATATAATCTCAATACTCCTCCATTGGTTTATTAATGCTTAATTTTTGGACCAATTTTACATACTTAAATCTGGTAATCGGAGCAACTGTTTTGAAGACAGCAATGTGCAATATAATGAGAATTATTGAATTATTTCATCCTGTTTTTTGAAATTCTGTATTGTTTTTAATTTTCAAATTTTTTATTTAAAAAAGAAAAAGAAACACAAAAATAGTCAGAGCCTTGAGGCCTCCTCTTATGCTCCCCAGTACCTGATCCTCCTTTCTACAACCACAGGGGTACTTTGGCTCACAAACACTTTTGATAGCAAACAGAGGCATTTGGCAAATGCCTGCTCTTGTTTGCAAGATCTGCTTTGGGGGACAAACAAGACCACGGACATTTTTCCCACACAAACACAAATGTGGTCATTTTTTCCAAAACTGTACAACCAATTAAGTTTGTGAACTGAGGTATGCTGTAATATTCACTTAGACTTTTGAACTTTATAGCACATAATTTTTCACCTGGTGTTCAAAACTAAGTTTCTAAGATGTGTACATTTTATTTTACGCAGCAGTAGTTTGTCATTTTCCATTGTAGATAATGTGTCATTATATGCATACTTGTTGGTCTGTTGTATTGTAAAGGGACACGTGGGCTGTTTCCAGCTTTTGGCTGTATTCCTTACACTTTTGTGATTATGTGTGAATCATTTTTGATGAACACCTGTGTGCACTGTTTTAGGGACATAACTGAAAGTGGAATTTCTGAGTCACAGGATATACTTATGTCAACATTTCACCTGTAGAAGGTATTACCAAGAACTTGCCCAAAATGGTTGTATTGTTGTATGTAATCAGCAATACATGAGATTTCCAGTTTTTCGAGATCCTTACCAGGTCTTGGCATTTCCAGTCTTTCTAGTTTTAGACACTCACAGCTACAAAGTGAATTTACCTAATGACTAACTTGTTCAGATATTTTAATAATCATATTTTATATATGTTCTACATTTTAAAAATGTTTCAGCTTTTTGTTTTTTATTTTAACTGATTTTCAGGGGCTCTTTGATTACACAGAATTCAATCCTTTGCTTTTTTTTCACTGTCATAACTGGTCTTTTCATGAACAGATGATTAGTGACGTGTGTGTGTGTGTGTGTGTGTGTGTGTGTGTGTGTGT
>PVJA010047290.1:0-14725 GCA_004027025.1 Myocastor coypus
AAAGACTCAATAAATTTAGGTTGTCTCACCTAAATTTCTACTAGTTTCTCATACTACCAAAATGACCATTCAAAGCTAGGCATCAGATTGTCACTTCATTAAAAAAAAAAAAAAAATTGAAGATAAAATCTAAACTGAACTCCTAGCTGGGTGTGGTGGTTCATACCTGTAATCTCAGCACTCAGCTGAGGGAAGAGGACTGCAAGTTGAAGATGAACTTGGGCAATTTAGTGACTTAGCAATATCTCCCTGTCTCAAAAAACAGAGGAGGGAATAAAGTATGCCTGAAAAATATGGTGAAGAGTATTAAGTTTGGTCTTTGTTTGAGACAGGGTCTCCCTGTGTATTTCACGCTGGCCTTGAGCTCACTGTGCAGCCCCGCTCGCCTTGAACTCACAGCCATGCCGCTTCTGCCGCAGCCGCCCAAGTCTGGGGTTACAGGCACATGCCACCAGGCCCAACTAAAACGTTTATTACATATAGCCATTAGTTGGGGGAAGAGGTGCTAGAGATCAGTCTCAGGAGCCGCACAGTGCCTTGAGTCATCAGAAGGCTCTTTTTGTCTTCAAACACTTGGGGCCCATCAGTCTTGTCGTGCTCTGAAGCAGTTCTGGAAGCTATTTTGTGAAGACTTTTAATTGCGATATCAAGGCTACCTTGACATCTCAAATTCAAGCTCTTAGCCTTTTGTGGTGATTGTATTTAGAGGAAGAGCCCAAGGTCACACGGGTAAGTGCATAGGGACGTGCTGTGGTGTCTGTGCAACTTGCCTTTCTGCTGCATGACACCATAAACAGCAGCACTCTGTACATTTGGCCAGACCTTGTGAATACACATGAAAGAAGACTGCAGAACAGCTGCATAAAGTGACAGGAGCGGCTGGGGAGATAGCTCAGTGGCATATGTGCCTGCCCCGTAAGCAGGGCATCCTGAGTTCAATCCCCAGTATCAAGAAAAAGAGAAGTGGCAGGAGCCATCGAATGAGGGTGCTCAGGCAAGGAGTATTGAGGGGGGTTACTGGCAGTGTCTTTCGCTGCCATTAAATTGGTTTTAATTTTTAAGTATTTACCATGTTGTTCAATCAAACCACGTACCTCTGGTACAGAGATCTAGACTCAAGCCCTGGCACAACCAAAAATAATTTCTGCATTCATAGGATAACAGGCTTTATAATCTTACTCTGGTTCTCACAGTATTCTGGTTTTGTTTCTGAAATCCCACCATAGAAAAATACTGTGGGGGCAACAAGATAGCTGTCTAAACTACCTGCTTAGGCAGGCACCAGGGCCACAGTTCAATACCCAGCACTATGTGCTGCACCAGCCCCGCACCCCAGGGCGGGCTGAAGCAGCCACAAAAAAAGGCGGGGAGGTGGGGGCAATACTGTGATTCCTCATGAAACTGTCGTCTCACGTCTCCAGTTTTTCTTTATTCGTAGCATTCACAACGACGTCACAGAGTGATTTTTTTTTTTTTTTTTTTTTTTTTTTCTCCCTTACTCTTTAAAGCTCAGTTGAAAAGAAAAAACCGCAAAAAGTCCAAGTGGCACTTAGGCACCATAACAAAGCGGAGGAAGATTTCGCAGGCAAAGGACAGTTGCCAAACCGTCGAAAGTGATACCGAGGAAGCTCGAGACACGAGCGTGGATCAGAATGAGAATGGCAACACAGGAGAGTCTTCACTGGAAGAAAATGAGAAGGAACAGCTTGCCTCTGAGAGCAAAACCACCTTGGGAAATCTGAGCTCTGGAACTCGCAACCCTGAGGGCGAGGTGGAGTCCAAGAAGACTGCAGTAGGTGCAGAACTGAGAAAAGACAAGATGCTGTGCAACGGAGATGTGGCCGGCTCTCAGATGGTAGATGCTTTTGATGAGAGCGAAGCGAAAGGTGCATCTCTGCTACAGACCTTGCACTCAGAGTTCCTAGACGCCCAATCGTAGCACTTTGTTGCTTGGTGCTTAGTTTTCAGAGTATAGATGGAAGCTCATTTCAAAAATAATACTTCTAGTTATCTGTGAAACAGTAAATCACTGTTTTTGTTTTTTGTGTGTTTGAAACAGGGTCTCTCTGCAGTTCAGGCTATCTTTGAGCTCACTTGGTAGCCTAAGCTGGCCTGGAATTCACAGTGATCTTCTTGCCTGAAGCCGGATTATAGGCCTGCACCACCATGCCTGGCTTCATCGCTGTTCTCTTAATGACCCTTGGCACTGAGTCCTCAGATCACTTGGGCAAGATCCTTAGCCTGGTAGCCTGCTACTCATCTGCAAAAGTAGGGGACATGGGTGCAAGGCAGTAAGCCTTCTTAAGGACGAAATGCAAAGAATCCACGGAAAGCGTGAAGCCCAAGGCCTGGGTCTCAGCTTTAAAACCCAGGCAGAAACTGGGCATGGTGGCGCACGCCTGTAATCCCAGCACTTGGGAGGCTCAGGCAGGAGGATCAATACGAGTTCGAGACCCGCCTGGGCTGCAAAAGTGAGCTCAAGGCCAGCCTGAACTGCATAGTGAGACCCTGTCTCAAAAAGACCAAAAAAAACCAAGCAGGCTCCTCATTTCTAAGCCAAGTGGTTTCAGGCAGTGATTGCTGAGGGATATAGAATAGCTCCCAGCCACCCAGGCCCTCTGTCCCTCCTTGCAATCGGCTCAGGAGTGTTCTTATTTACTCTTGTGGTCATTTACTCTTGTGGTCACTGTTGGCTTAATTGACTCTTCTTGAGCCTTTAGCAGTAGATGTGTTCAGATTTGGAGGCACCGAGGTGTAGCTCAGTGGGGCAGCACCTGTCTCACTTGGTGGAGGACTGTATACAGTACTGCCCCCACCCAAAAGAATCTGGATGTTTGGGCCAGCAAGATGGCTAGCAGTTTACAGCACCTGCTCTGGCAAGCTTAGGCAACTGCAGGGACCATGGTTCAATCCTCTGCAACACGTGCTGTGCCAGCCTCACCCCCAGGGCAGGCTGAACCGGCCATGGTATTAAAAAGAAAAGAGTCTGGATTTTGAGAAAGTAGGCCATTATTTCGTCATACAAAAGATGGGTAGTGGGGTCCAGAATGTGTTGTAGAAAAGTACTGGGTTTATTTATTTTTTTTTTTTTAGTACTGGGTTTAGATGTGACTAGTCATGGAAACAGTGACTAGGCTGTGAGTGCTGGCCAGGCGTGGTAGCTGAGGCAGGAAGACGGCTGCAAATTCAAGGCCATTGCAGGCTATACGTTCAGGACCAACTTGAATTATATAGCAATACTGTCTCAAAAATATATTTTGTGGTGTTGAGAATCAAACACAGGCTTCATAGTATGTATATAGGAAAGCTCTCTACCAACTGATGTACTTTCTCAGCCCTAAATTAGCTGCTTTACATAGTAATCTTCTGGAGACGGGGCATGGTGGCAGGCACCTATAATCCCAGTGCTTGGGAGGCTGAAAACAGGACAGTCACTATGAGTCCATAAGTGAAATACGTTTTTTAAAAAAGGAAGAAACTAAAAAATATTAATCTTGTGGTAGCTTAATGGGTGTTATTTGGAATCTGAATTGCTTGATTTTTCTTAAATCATCTTGTTTTGTCATTAGGTCATGCTGATGGAGACAGTGCGTAGCTATCAAGAGATTCCTGTCCTGGCTCTCAGGACAATTCGGCGCATGATCTCAGAGTCTTTGTGTTTCTCCACCTCATTTTTTTTTTTTTTTTTTTTTTGTCTTCTTGAGACAGGGTCTCGCTATGCAGTTCAGGCTGGCCTTGAGCTCACTTTGGTAGCCCAGGCTGGTCTCAAACTCGCACCGATCCTCCTGATCCTCCTGCCTCAGCCTCCCGAGTGCTGGGATTGCAGGCGTGCGCCACCACGTCCGGCTCTCCACCTCATTTTTCTTATTTATGACTGAATAAGTTTTCTAGACTAAGTATCGTTCAACTCGTTCTTTGAAGGCTAGGCGGGGGCACGTGGCCTCCATCACCAGTGCTCTGCCCTGCTGGGGAAGCTGCTGCGGCTGTCGCTCATCGACTCCGTCGCGGTGGGCGAGGGTTTGCTCACTGTCGGGAGTTCACAGCCCTTGCTTCAGCTGTATCGCCAGCCTTTTATTTTGAGATGGTCTCACTGCATTGCTGAGGCGGTTTAAATTTCAGATCCTCCTGCCTCAGCTTTCCAGCATGCCTAGGTTACTGGCATGTCCCACCACACCTAACTCCTTATGTTAGATTTGAGTGTCAGTGTCATCTGACAGCAGAGCTAATGAGTGGAACCATAAACTTTCAGTGATTTTTTTTTTTTTTCTTTTCTTTTCTTTTCTTTTCTGGAAACAGGGTCTGGCTGGCTTCAGACTTACAACACTTTCCTGCCTCAGCCTCCCAGTGCAGGACTTACAGGATGCGCCACCATACCAGGCTGGCTGTTATTTTTGACTTCAATATATTATCTTATGCATCATTTCTGAGAACCATCGTATTTATTTTTCATTTTAGAAATGTGCATTCTGCGAATGACTCGAGCCCGACGCTCCCAAGTGGAGCAGCAGCAGCTCATCAGCGTTGAGAAGGCCTTGGCGATTCTTTCTCAGCCTACTCCCTCACTCGTGGTGGACACTGAGCGACTGAACGTATGTGGCTGAAATCCTGGTGCCCTCACTGTGCACACCAGTACTATGCAGACACTAGACATGGATCAGCAGCCGGCCGGCCGGCCGGCAGTGTGGGAGCTGCATGAGAAACCAGGGCTTTCCTCCTGTCCGCTTCCTCCACTCCCCTGTGCCCTGCCTGCCATGGGCAGGGAATTCCATCTGAGGCTGTGTAGTGCAGTGGATAGCAGGAGTCCTTGACACATAGAAGTAGTGTAGTGTTTGTCAGAGCCAGGTTATCTGTGCAGACAGAGAGCGCGTCCTCTTAGGTACAGTGACCCTGCCCGGGCCCCACTGTTCTGAGTGGTCAGGTCTGCTGTGGTGTGGCTGGAGCCGTCCCTTTAGAGACTGCAGCACTGAACACCCTTAGAACTCTTGGGATGTGCAGAAGGGCTTCGTGTGGTTGGCTGCAGCACTGGGCGATTGCGCCGAGCCTTGCAGCTCCGCGCACTTGGGGCACAGGTGTGTCACACAGTGCCACACCACTGTCACTGACGCTTCCTGCACCAGCACTGTTGGCTCTGCTCATCAGAGCAGCCTGCAGGATGTCATGGGCTGTCCTGAGCCCCTAGGAACTCGTACACATGTGTGGAGGTAGTGCTTAGAGATAACTAACCTATTGGTTTACAGTTTTTGATGTTGGGATTGATAGATTAGTTGATTGATTTTTGGTCATTTTGAAACAGGGTCTTGCTATAGTTCAGTTGGCTTTGAACTCACTGTGTAACCTCTGGCCTCAAACTTGTGTTGATCCTCCTGCCTCAGCCTCCAGAGTGCTGGGATTACAGTCATAAGCTGCCACACTAGGCTTGATGTACAGGATTTTTTTTTTAAAAAACTTACCTAATTGATTGTTCTCATACTTTATTTTGTTTTGTTCTTTTTTTGGGTAAACCCAAGACTCTCCTGCTGAATTACATCCACAGCTTTTTTTGGAGATAGTCTGGGCTCAAACTTAGCATGCTGTCTTCCTACCTCGGCCTCCCCGAATGCTGGAATTACTGCCATGTGCCACCACTCCCATCCCTCCGTGCCTGATTTTTACGTGTGTGATTTAGCATTTCACTTGGCTTTTACTTAATTTCAATGGCTCATCCTAGTAGGGCAGTGCTTAAAAGAACTGTAATGAGCCGTAGCATTTCAGTCTTGAGGGAAAAATGCCTAGGTGGGAAATTCTGAAAACCCCAAAACCCTTAGCTGGGCGTGGTGGCGCACGCCTATAATCCCAGCACTGGGGAGGCTGAGGCAGGAGGATCAGTGCAAGTTCGAGACCAGCCTGGGCTACCAAAGTGAGCTCAAGGCCAGCCTGAACTGCATAGTGAGACCCTGTCTCAAAAAAAAAAAACCAAAACCCTGAAGTCATAAAGTAGTTCACCATTAGTTCTATATAGTTGAATTAATTATACACTTACTGCCATGAAGTATACAACCAAAGTTGCTTTTCTCCCTCTATTCTAATTTGATCGTATTTTTAAATTTATCTATAAGGATTTTTAGGGAGTGAAGGGAATCACTTGAGACAAGGTCTTACTATTGTGTGTACCACGTCTGCCCAAGAATAAGGCCAGGTCTTGCATTAATGTTTGCTCCAAAAGACACAATAGGACTTATTTTCTGGAGATGTCTTATATTTTTCCATGTACCAAAGGGACATTTAGGGCTAGTGAGATGGCTCAGCAGTCTAAAGTGCTTGCTTAGGCAAGCTTAGGCAGCTGAAGAGACTGCAGTTTGATCTCCAGCACCACGTGCTGTGCCAGACCCACATCCCCCAGGGCAGGCTAAGATAGATATAATATGATATGATATGATATGATATATGATATGATATGATATGATATAATATAATATAATATAAATAGAAAGTTGACATTTGAAGGCTGATGAGATGGCTCAGTGGACTTAAGTGCCAGCTTAGGCAAGAGTAGGGACTGGGTTGGGTTCCATCCCTGGCACTACATGCTGTGCCAGCCCCACCTCCAGGCTCCCTGAGCCAGCCACTAAGCCTGGGCCTGGGCATGGTGGCATCCCACATAATCCCAGCGCAGGGGAGGCTGAAAATAGGAGGATCACTACTATAGTTCTGAGCTACATAGTTACTCCCTCCTTGTACCAAAACACTTTTTTTTTTTTTTTGGCTTTTTGAGACAGGGTCTCACTATGCAGTTCAGGCTGGCCTTAAGCTCACTTTTGTAGCCCAGGCTGGTCTCGAACTCGCATTGATCCTCCTGCCTCGGCCTCCTGAGTGCTGGGATTACAGGCATGTGCCACCATGCCCGGCCAAAACACATTCTTAAAAAAGAAAACCAACATTTATTCCAGCACAGTCATATCTCCTAGAATTTGGTCATAACTCAGCCCTTACTTCTGGCCTGAATCCCTTGCGACTCCATCTCCTGCAGAAGCGCTGTCCTCCCTCCCTGGGGCCCAGTAGAGCTCCCCTTGGAGGGCACCCCCGTCTCTACAGCCTGCTCCCAGTGCAGTAGCCTGCCATCTGATCCCACGAATTTTCGCCCAGGCACGATCTCAGGCAGGCTGGCTTCACAAAGTTTCCATTAAGTCAGTGTTCACCAAAGACTTAGGAGAGGGGCGTGGCAGCAAAAGTGGTGACAGTTAAGAATGAAGGTCCACAGGACAGCGACAGAAGTTGCAGACACCAGAACTCAGAAAACCTCTATCTCACAATAAAGCACTCTGTATATCTGATACATCACACACGTGTTGAGCTGTGAGGATCCGTGCTGGACACAGCCACATTCATTACCAAGTGCACACAGCCTGTGAGCACTGCTTGTGCTCCGCTTGGTAATTAACGTGGCAGTGCGCCTCAAGTTCATCTGAGTACGTGTTTACGCAGTGTCTGAAAGTTCCCAATTAATACATGGCAGCCCCACATCATCCAGGCCTCTAGATGCTCAGCCCCAAGCCCTGGGCATTGCCCTGGTCTCCTCCCCCACCCCCCCTTCTTTCACATTTCACACACTCAGTCGGCCAGGAAATCCTGTTGAGCCTAATGCCAAAATACACCTGGACTCTGTGCCCTTCCCCATACTTGCCCCGTCGCCACCACAGCCACAGCCAGCTCTGGCCCTTCCTACAGGAAAACATGCTAGTTGGTGTCCCTGTGTCTGCCTTTTCCTCCTTGCATTCTGTTCTCAGCATGACAGCCACACAGGTCCCGTTAAGCCACACAGTCAGTAGTTACAAAACGGTCCCAATTAACCACACCATTTGATAGTCGCCACAGTGTGCTGTCCCCTCTTGCACTGAACCTGGGCTAGCTTTACACCTTGCCCTGGCCAATAAAAAATATAGGGGTACACCTCCATACTAGGCAGCCATCCATAGAGCTTTATGGCTAGAACTGAACTTGGCAGAGTCCTTCACTGTAGTTCTAGGGTAGGCATTACCAGGATCACAGCATAATGGTGATGTTCCGTCCATAGGTGAGTAACTGGCCAGTCCTGTGAATGGGTTGGCACAGAGCACCGTAATGACATGCCCAGGCTGCCCTGTCCCCTGGGTGGCTGATCTGCCCTCTTTCTAGCTTAGATGCTAAAGCTGGCGCCGTCGTGACCTTACAGTCTGCTCCTCTCGAGGAATCCATCTCACATTCACAAATACTTGTGTTTTCCTTTAGAATCTTCTGAAGACTGTTGTTAGCAAAAGTGAAGGCTACAGTATATTTCAGCTGGAAAATTTGTATGCAGTAATCAGCCAGTGTATTTATCAGCATCGCAAGGACTATGATAAAACAGCACTTATCCAGGTACACTATTGGTTATGGGTTTTAATGAGGATATATAACTTTTTCAGATTGT
Source organism: Myocastor coypus (assembly GCA_004027025.1). Taxonomy (NCBI): domain Eukaryota; kingdom Metazoa; phylum Chordata; class Mammalia; order Rodentia; family Myocastoridae; genus Myocastor; species Myocastor coypus. The sequence goes on from PVJA010047290.1 coordinate 8,426, forward strand.
TTTTTGAGACAGGGTGCACTGCTTAGTTTTAGTCAGGAATATTCTTTTTTTTTTGGTGGAACCAGGGATTGAACTCAGACCCTTGCACTTGCCAGGGAAGCACTTATTCTACTGAGCTATCTCCCAAGCCCCTTAATCAGGAATTTTTGCCGTACACTTTAGGCTGGCTTCAAACTTAGTCCTTCTGCCTCAGTCCCAAGTGCTGAGATTATAGGTTGTGTTCCACCAACCCTTTTTATTTTATTTATTTATTTTTCTTGTTTCAGAACCATTGTTTGTTTATTCACTCATTTTTATGGCCAGCTCACCCACCCTGAGGGCAGGGCTGGCGTAGCATGTGGTGCCAGGGATCGAACCCTGGTCCCTGCAGCCTCCCAAGCTTTCCTAAGCAGGCACTTTAGACCACTAAGCCATCCTGCCAGGCCCTACCAACCTAGTTTTGGATAGGTTTTTGGTTCTGTTTTTTGGTCTTTTTCAGACAAGTTTTGCTATACTTTCCAGGCTGGCCTCCAAGCAATCCTCCCACCTTAAACTCCTGAGTGCTGGGATTATAGGCACGTGCCGCCACACCTGGCTTCAGATACATTTTTTTTTTTTTTTTTTTAGAATTTTATTTTATTTTATTTTATTTTTCTTGTTTCAGAACTTTTGTTTGTTTATTTTTATGGCCGGCTTAGCCCTGCCCTGAGGGCAGGCTGAGCCGGCCATAAAAATAAATAAGCAAAAATTCTAAAAAGAAACAAAATAAAATTTTTTTAAAAGTTTGTGTTAGTCTTATGAGAGCTAATTTATTTATAAATATATGTATATATACATATGTAATTTTTTTAGGGTACTTATTGGGGGGAAATAATTTTTCGTATTAAAAACTTACTCTTTTTTTCCCTACAGAAAATGGAGCAAGAAGTAGAAAACTTCAGTTGTTCCAGATCATGATGTCACTGCCTCAAGTACCTTTTTATGCAGCTTCTATTTTATTTGCTTTGGTTGTGTCCACAGAGTAATCAAAGCAGAATGAAGTCTTGCATCTTAAAGGAAAAGATTACAACAAGAATCTGTCTTTAAATTCTCCTGACCATTATGTACATGTGTAAGATAACTGACGAATATGGTGAGCTGGCCCACACAAGTTTAGCCAGCTCTTAATAAAGTTTTTCTGTTAAAAAAAAAAAAAACTGATGCTTAATGGCACAGAAGAGTTAATTAGAGGGCCGAGGATTTAGCATCTGCCTGGCAATCTCAAGGTCCTAAGTTTGATTCTTTGTACCAAAAGAAAAGGAATAATTAGCAATGCTTTGCCTACGAAGCACTTTCGTCTCCCTTGCTGCTCCCCAGGCATCTCGTGGCTGTGTGTGTGCCGCCATGTCGGCAGTGCCAGAGCCCGAGTCTCGGGTTGTGAGGGACTGCACCGCATTCCCTACTTGAGTACCAAAATTGGGGGGTTTTAAGTAAAGGCTTTAGAATTCTAATACGGCTTAATAAAGATTTGAAACATTTTTTGGCCTTTATAATTGTATATAAAACAATGTGTATCTTGCTAAAGATCTTCAATAGCACACAATTTTTGTTTTCAAAGTGTTTATATCTTTCTATAATTGTGTGTAGGTTATTATATTCTACACATACCTTTTATATGCAAATATATAAATATAAAATGTTTTACCAATACCAAAAATATATTTCTTAAAGCTAAAATCATTGCCTCCCCATGTGATTCTCTTTGGGAGGGGAGGGATGGACATTTAGTTCGTAAATAGCTTCTGTTGGAAACCCTGTTTGCCAAGAGTGGGCACCAGTGACCTGAACTGAGGGCTCCCAGTTTCTGGGGGGGCTGCTGCCAGGCCCAGGAGCCAGAGCCTGTGAGTGCAGCAGGGCAGGGCGCGGCAAGGCTGCCCCCAGCCTGGTTCTCAGCTTGAGCGCTTGCCTTTCTCACTGATTTATCAGCTGGCTTTTTTTTTTTTTGTCTTTTTGAGACAGGGTCTCGCTATGCAGTTGAGGATGGCCTTGCTCACTTTTGTAGCCCAGGCTGGTCTGGAACTCGCACCAATCCTCCTGCCTCAGCCTCCCGAGTGCTGGGATTACAGGTGTGAGCCACCATGCCCGGCTTCAGCTGGCTATTTAAAGCTTTCTAAAGTCCAGCAATTGAAAACCTTAGTAGGTGTTCTCACATAATCCATAATGACATGCCAGTTGCTGATATTTAAAGGATGTGCATATTGGTGTATATATTAGCTCTAATTTTTCTTTTTTTGTCTTTTTGAGACAGGGTCTTGCTGTGCAATTCAGGCTGGGCTTGAGCTCACTTTTGCAGCCCATACTGGTCTCAAACTTGTACTGATCCTCCTGCCTCAGCCTTCCAAGCGCTGGGATTACAGGCATGTACCACCATGCCCAGTGACTCATACTAATTTTTATTGTGCTTTGTCATAACTTACTTCAGGTACATCTTTCATACCTAGGATTTCATTTTGTGTGCTTCTGTAATATGAAGGTACAAATTTCTCAAATTTTTACAAAACAAATACAAACACTGTGCTTCCACATATTATTGTGCACAATGTTTGCTACCGTTGAGCTGTCCTCTGGTGGCGTGCGCCTGTCATCCCAGATCCACAGGAGGCTAGCCGCAGCCCACTGTCACAGGCAACCAAGGGAAACCAGGTCTCAACAATCCGTAAGAATTAACATAGGGGCCCAGCGGGATGGCTCAGTGGTCTAAAGCGCCTGCTTGGGAAAGCTTGGGCGGCTTCAGGGACCGCGGTTCAATCCCTGGCACCACATGCTGCGCCTGAGCCAGCCATAAAAATGAGTGAATAAGCAAATAAAGGTTATGAAACAAGAAAAACATAAATAAATAAAATTTTTTTAAAAAAAAGAATTAACATAAAGTGCTGTTGACATGAGTGTTTATGTAGTACACTTTCTTTTGGGGTTTTTTGTGCAGGGTCTCACTTACTATGCAGTTCTGACCCATAGTGGTCCTCCTATTTCCTGCCTTCCAAGTGCTGGGGTTACAGGCGCACGCCACCATACCCAGACTCCCATTGTTGGCCCAGTGTACCCCAAAAGTAGGGCCAGTGTGGCAGATGGGGCCAGGAATTAAACCCTGTCCCATGTGCTTCCCTAAGCAAGTGCTTAGTCCGCTGAGCTATACAGTCCGCCCTTGTACACCTTAAGCCAGGAGAGCGGAAGTAGTTGCTGTCCTTACTGCGCAGCCTATACAGGTTCCTAAAGGGACATCTGTACTCGTGCATAGGGTGTAAATTCCCTGCCAAAACGGCAGAGTTAAAGTATGTTTCCCCAAAAGCTGAAGACTATCTGAAGCAATTAAGAAAAGGATTCTTACACAAGTTGGAAAGGAAGAAATTACCTTGTGTGTAAAAAGTTCCAAAGAATCCACCAGAAATCTTTGTTAGTACCAATAAATGCATTAAGCAGTTATAGGATGAAAAATCAGTTATCTCTCTATACATTAGCAGAAGCTAATCCAACAAATCTAAGCAAGGAGTTTCACTTGAAGTGTCTAAACCAGTAAAACGAATAAAGGTGCAGTGTTCATACAGTAACTGCAGAATTGCTGAAAGAAATATTTGGGTAAACAAAGACCCACCGTAGCTGTGAGGGAGGACACCGTGTTGGGAACGTGGCAGTGACCCTGAAAGCAGTTTTCAGTTACGTTGAATTCCATCAAAAAGGCTGTCCAGATATCTCAGCAGACTCAAGTTCCTGCTTGAGCAGAGCGCAGTAGCAGGGGTTCAGTCCCTAGCACACCAAGCCAGCTCCACCCCTGGGGCGCGCTGAGATGGCAACTAAGCATGGTGGGGTGCACCTATTATCCCAGCACTTGGGAGGCCAAAAATAAGAGAATCATGGAGTCTGATCTATGCAGCGAGGCCCTGTAGACCTTGTCCTTTTTTTCCTTTTTGAGATGGGGTCTCGCTGTGCAGTTCAGGCTGGCCTTGAACTCACTTTTGTAGCCAGACTGGTGTCGAACTCACATTGATTCTCCTGCCTCAGCCTCCCAAGTGCTTGTCCTAAATAAATTAAATTCCATCAAAATCACAGTCACTCCTTAAAAAACAAAAATCATTTCTAAAGTTCATAAAGAATTGTAAGAAGCCGGGCATGGTGGCTCACGTCTGTAATCCCAGCACTCGGGAAGCTAAGGCAGGAGGATTGGTGTGAGTTTGAGACGAGCCTGGGCTACAAAAGTGAGCTCAAGGCCAGTCTGAACTGCATAGCGAGACCCTGTCTCAAAAAGCCAAAAAAAAAAAAAAAAAGAATTGCAAGATAGGGCTTGGGTATAACTGCAGCACAAGTGCCTGCCTGGAAAGCACGCAATCCTGAATTCAGTCCGCAGTACCAAGAATGCATTGCAAGGTACCCCGAGTAGCTCCCTAAAAACATCTTGAAAAAGAAACTAGTTTTCTTTAATTTTGAAACTTATACAAAGCTCTACTAATGCAAGTGTGATGCCCTGCGTGAAGTTAGACATACAGATCTATGGAAGAGAGAGAGCTAGAAAGTCAGTTTACGGCCATTTGTGGTTTGTTTTCTTTTACTTATTTTTTTTTTTTTCTTGCTTCAGAACTTTTGTTTATTCATTTTCATGACTGGCTCAGCCTGCCCTGAGGGCAGGGCTGGCGCAGCATGTGGTGCTGGAGGATGAACCGCGGTCCCTGTAGCAGCCCAAGCTTTCCTAAGCTGGCACTTTAGACCGCTGAGCCATCCCGCTGGGCCCCAATTTTTATTTTTTATTATGGCCAGCTCAGCCTGCCCTGGGGGTGGGGCTGGCACAGTATGTGGTGCCGGGGATCAAACCGCGGTCCCTGCGGTTGCCTAAACTTTCCCGAGCAGGTGCTTTAGACTGCTGAGTCATCTCACCAGCACCCATTTGTGGTTTGGTTTTGCCTTTTTGACATGGTCTCAGTAGTTCAGGCTGACCTTGAGCTCATGGGAACCCCAGCTGGTCCCCACTCAACAGCAGCCCTCTTCCTCAGCCTCCTGAGTGTTGGGGGTGACAGGCATGTGCCACCACGCCTGGTCTAATCAATACTTTTTGACAAGGATGCCCAAGTTCATGAAATGGGGAATGGACAATCTTTAAAAACAGTCCCGGGGCCGGGGAGATAGCTCCGTGGCTCAAGTGCCTGCCTGGCAAGTGCAAGGTTGTGAGTTCGAATCCCAGTCCCACCAAAAATAATAATTATCAACTTTATGAAATGGCTTTGCCTGCTTTCCCTCCTCCCAGCTGGTCACTCTACAGTCCACAAAGTAGGAATCACGTCCATCTTTCCACCTCAGTGTGCAAGATGACTCTGGGACTCCCACCTGTCATGATACCCATGAATACCACATGTGCCCCTCCCGGAAAAGGCAAGGAAGGAGCTGCAGGAAGTGCTGCTGTCCTTCCTCTTCCACAGAGCGTTTCCACAGCTTGCATGCTTCCCTCCGTATCTCACTGGCCAGCACTTGGTCAGTATTTTGGTCACGTAGTCACATTTTGCCTACAGTGGAAGCAAGAAACATCTTCCAGCTGAAAACCCCGCAGCCTCCTCATGAGGAATGAGAATGGAGGACGAATGGGTATTTCAAGATGGCACCTAGGGGCTGGGGAGATAGCTCTATGGCACAAGTGCCTGCCTGGCAAGAGCAAGGTCATGAGTTCAAACCCCGGTCCCACAAAAAAAAAAAAAAAAAAAAAGATGACACCCAGCAGACTTTTCCTCGTCCTGATGGGCTTCTTCATCTGCAGTATGCAAGGGATAATCTTTGAACGACACTGCTTGGCTGGATTAGAAGAGGAGAGCTCTGGGTGTCTGTGGACACCAGGCTAAAGAGACCTACCTGGATGGTGGCACCAACCAGTAGACCTATGGCCTGGAGAAAAACAAGAAGAAATTGCCTGGTTTTTAGCAGGCATCATCACTTTTGGACATCCATCTGTCTAGTCAGCTTTCCATGTAGGCTTGTACCAGGACTCGGGGAACTCTCAGGCCTTCTGCCTTGGGCTGGAGCTGCAGACCCAAGCTGGGCCACCTGTAGTCATGCGGAACGTGAGCATTTAGTCTGGAGTGGTGGCACGTGCCTTCAGACAGGGCAGCTGATGGGCTGGCAAAATAGCTCAGTGGTCTAAAATGCCTGCTTAGACTGTGTGTATCCTCACCACACAGTCATGTCAGACGTTTTTAATACCTGCTTATTAAAAGGTCTATAAAATCCTAGCACTCGGGAGGCTGAGGCAGGAGGATTGGTGCGAGTTCGAGACCAGCCTGGGCTACAAAAGTGAGCTCAGGACCA
>PVJA010047291.1:0-14792 GCA_004027025.1 Myocastor coypus
AAAAAAAAAAAAGTAATGTGGATTTAGAAAGGTTAATGTTTAGTTGTTTGATCAATCTTATATACTTATATGTATTAATCTAAACTGATCCGATGATGAAAATATGTAATATAACCATTGTTAAATTTAAACAATAAAAAAAAAAAAAATTAACTTTAAATGTGTATGCTTGCCACACATCTGCACATCTGTAATCCCAGCACTTGGGAGGCTGAGGCAGGAGGATTGGTCTGAGTTTGAGACCAGCCTGGGCTACAAAAGTGAGCTCAAGGCCAGCCTGAACTGCATAGCGAGACCCTCAAAAAGACCAAAAAAAAAAAAAAGTGTGTGCTATTAAAGCACTAAATACATAGATGTTTGAAAGTATACATTTTTTGATAAAGGAGCAGAACACCTTCATTATAAGATAGAGCCTCTCTAATAAATGGTGCTGGGAAAACTGGTTCTGTAGGTGCCAAAAATTAAATCTAGAGCCATATCTCTCACCACACACTACACTAAAATTGACATGGATCAAAGATCTAAACATAAAAACAAAAACAGTCTGGTGAAAGATGGAATAAATAAAACTCTCAAGGTCACAAGTATAGAAAAAAATGTATGCACAAAATTCAAGCTGTACAGGAAGTATTACAGAGCTCCCAGGTGCACATCACCACATCCAGTCTCAAAGGCCATACTAGTGCACCCCATGGGCAGGGCCGGCATAGCAAGCTGGGGATCAAACCCTAGTCCCTGCTATCTACCTAAGCAGGCATTTTAATCCACTGAGCTATCCAGCTGGCCCCCATTCTCTTTTAAAAACTTCTTTTCCCTTCCTTTTCTTCCACCTCTGCCATCCACAGAATGGGATAAATTTTACCTGTTACTCATCAAAGACTAACATCTATGATATATAAAGAACACCAAAAACTCATATGACCTACCCAATTTAGAGAAATAATCCAAAAATAGGCATCTGAAACTTCTTCTATGAAGAAGTACAAATGCACACACAGAAAGAAAGAAAGAAAGAAGAAAAAAGAAACCTAAAATGTTCAGTGTTGCTTGTCATTAAAAATGAACCTGCCTGGAAAGCATGAGATTTTATTCTTGGTTCAAATAAATTTTCAAAATGTGCAAATTAAATCAACAGGATTCTACCTTCCTTCATAAATGATGACTGCTTTCCAGAAATTAATAACAAACGCTAGTGATAAAGTAGGATGAAAGGAATCTCTTGTTGGTGGAAGTGTAAACTGATAAAACCCCTATGGTAATTGGCATAGAGATTCTTTAATACACTGAAACTAGAGGTTCCATTTGACACAGCTATTCCACTTCTTGCTATTTACTTGAAAATATTAAAAGCATCATACTACAGTGATATATGCACACCCATATTTATAGCAGCACAACTTATAAAAGCTAAATCTTAGAAAGATCCCATAAACCCACCAACACATGAATAAAGAAAAATACATGATTTATATACAATAGACTATAAGCCTGACACAAAGGATAAACTTAAGTCATTTTTAAATGAACAGATGCACTTACAGACTACAATATTAAGTAAAATAAATCAGACACACATGATTAAACATCACAGTTTCTCTTATGTAAGACACCCAAAGGGTAAACAAGAAGTGAAATGGATAATAGATATTGGAATGTAGGAAAAGTGTGTTCACGTAGGAAAGAGAACAAGAGACGATGAGGTGAAGAGAAGAAAGGAAAAGTAGAAGCAACACTTTCGTAAATCAGCAGGGGAAGAAGTGTTTAGCAGAGAGGAGAAGAATGAGAAAAAGAAGAAATAAGGCACATTATATAGAGGTCCAGGACTGGTGAGATAGCTCAGCGGTCTAAAGCGCCTACTTAGGCAAGCTTAGGCAACCGCAGGAACCGCAGTTCCATCCCCCGCACAACATGATGTGCCAGCCCCACCACCAGGGTAGACTGAGCTGGCCATAATATAAAAATAAATAAAAATTAGGGGCTGGGGAGATAGCTCCAAGGCACAAGTGCCTGCTGGGCAAGTGCAAGGTCGTGAGTTCGAACCCTGGTCCCACCAAATAAATAAATAAATAAATAAATAAATAGATAGATAAATAAATAAATAAATAAAAATTAAAAAAAGAAATGAGAATAGAGAGGTACAAATTCCCTACAATATGCACTATCAGTATGTGTGGCAAATACTGGTATGGATCCCATCTGTTGTTGGTATAGCTGCTCTGGCCAATGGCATTGTTGCAACCACAATTACTTTGCCCGCTGAAGATTGTAAAGAAAAGCTCACCAAAAAGATATTCAGCACACACCTCTACTGCAGTATTATATTTTAGTAAATATGTTTTCTCCACTTTATCCTTTTGGGTTCCTATATAACCTTAAACCACTTTGATTTCAGATCTAGCATATAAAAGTATTGGTCAATATTTGCAGATGTTAATAAAAACATTGAAAACTGTTCCTACTTATATCATGGGAATATTGTAAATATATAGCATCTTTAAAGCATCACAAGCTCCTCAGATATATGTAATTTATCAATATTGAGGGAAAATGTGCTCTTTTCCCTCTGTCTCTCTCTTTTCAACTACTATAGTTTTGAATGCTGAAGAGAAAAACATTATAAAACTGCCACTTCTCAAAGATAAATAGTTGTGTCTTTACAACTTATTTAATCTAGATGTCCTGATGACCAGCAACTACTTCAGTAAGTTTCTGGGAAAGACAAAATCATATTCATTATCTAATAAAACAGGGATATGCGACCAATCCCAGTTTTATAAATGCAGTTTGAAAATACTTATTGATGATTACACAGAGCACAAAGGGATCTTCTTCTAATTCAAAGTAATCAATGAGCTGTCAGTTAAGCTAGCCTGGTTCTTTGGAAAACCGATGGCAAAGGAGAGATGTACATCAATACAGAAATGCAGAAAATAAGGAACTCTTACTGTCTAAGAGCTGCTGTAAAAATTCTACACTTTAAAAATTTGTATTCTTCTAACCCTTAAAACACTGTCATGCTGAAAAAATGCTAGATTCAAGATTCATAAGAGTGAGGAATTTAGATAAGATAAAATGTTTTCAAAGGAATCAAGATAGTAAGTGTATATGTAAAAAGATGTAATCAAACTATTAACAGATGAATTCTAAGAATACACGTAATCATAGTTGCATGTCTTCAGTGCATTATTATATAGATTCTAGGGGCCCGGCGGGATGGCTCAGTGGTCTAAAGCGCCTGCTTGGGAAAGCTTGGGCGGCTTCAGGGACCGCGGTTCGATCCCCGGCACCACATGCTGCGCCAGCTCTGCCCTCGGGGTGGGCTGAGCCAGCCATAAAAATGAGTGAATAAACAAATAAAGGTTCTGAAACAAGAAATAAATAAATAAATAAAATTTAGATTCTAGGAATAGTCTTAACTTAGAGATTCAAAATCTAAAAGTAGTTTAGTCACCTTATTGTTTGCCCTTCTCATAGCAGCTCAATGCTATCATCTGAAAAAGACTGGCAAAATTCCCATCCCTGTCTTTTCTTTATTAACAATCATAAAGAAAGATGAAACAGTGTCTTTAAATACTTTAGTATTTGTTTGAGAAATCCACAGATAGAAGTGCAAGGTGTGCAATTACACATGGTTCTGAATGTATTATTCTATTTTTCCCTAAGCTATTGATTGCTCAAAAACAAGTAAACAAAACCAGCAAATTTTTGTGATTTATTGATCTGCTTCTGATGTGAACTGAGTCAGGCTTCCTCATTCCTGTGGTTAACAGAACACTTTAGTGAACTTTATTTAAACAACTAAATGTGGGTTCCATTACTTTCCAATTTGGATTTTTAAATCATTTGTAGAATAATAACTTTGGGTAGTCTAGACACCACAATTTCTGCTTTGGGTACAGTTAAAGACAAGTAGACAACCATATAAAATAAACACTATGCAATTTGTACAGATGATTTTCACAAAGTCCATGTTCTACTATCAGCATGAAGGTATCCAGGCATCTTAACTAAATATAAATTATATGTATTTCTTGTGCAAGGTCATATGCAGCTATCTATGTGTCTAGAGACATGAAGAAAGTTTTAAAATTTTTCAAGGTAAGGAGAAACCAGATAATTTATTCTTTATAAACAATAATAAATGATGGTATTAATAAGATAAAGATCCTTGGGAAAAGATTATTAATAAAGGCACTGAACAACAGCTATGTTGTCCTTTCACTGAATTCTATGGCTAACCAATCTCTGTAAAGCAAAGGAAGACACAGATATGCTGCTGTGGTTTATTTCTGTATGTCTGCCTGGAAGACTCATGCATTTGTAGGTGGGGCTTTGGGGAGGTGATTGTATCAGGAAGGTGTGATATGAGGTCATGAGTCTCTGATAGTGGATTAGTCCACTGATTGGTTTAGCCTAGTTCAGGGTGTGGCTGATGGATTCACTGAGGATGAAAGTCCTTACCTGAATGTGGGTGGCACTAACCAATGAGATCATAGTCTACATGGATAAAAAAGGGAGAAAAAGAAATCTCACTGCTCCCTGCCTGCCATGCTATGGACTGTTGCTCTACAGCCATGCCCCTTTGCAATGCTTCCCTGGCTTGGAGCCAAGTAGTTAGTGACTGAAAGCTCTACAAATTACAACCTACAACAAACCATTCCTGCTTTAGCATGCAGGTGTCAGATATTTTGTGCCAGTAGATAGAAATAATTAAAACATGTTCATCAGAGATATTGAGATACTAAATTCACACAATGTGGCTTTGAGTCTGTGGAGAATTAAAGGGAAGAAACATCAGGAAGTACTTACACCTAACAGACTCCAGTATCAAAGGTAGCAAAGTACAAGCCAACAAATCAGTAGCAGCTGTGAGCACAAAGAGGCGTTTACCAAGCTTGCATGATGCCGCCATGCTGGGAACAGCTGATGTTGCCACAGGAAATGATATTGGAAAGTACACTGAGGCCATACGTAGTGGTTTGCATATTAGAGCAACTGAAATTGAGATGTTGACATTGACAACAACAGACATATTTTCACAGACTAGTGAGGTTAGGTATTCTACCTTTTTACATTTGCAAACATTGGCTATTGCAATGTGTTTTCTCACATTTTCAAAACAGAAATATATTTCCAGAATAAAATATACTCATTCTAGTCCCTAATCTAAATCCCTTTAGCTGAAATGAAATGCTGTTTTTCAACATCAAGACTCCACTTAGGTCATCTGTGTAATGGCTTCTGCAAACCTAATGACTAGTAGGTTGTTATGGTTTGTGTCTGGTTGTTTCCACAAAGTTTCATGTAGGTACTGTGGCAGACATGGCTAGAGGATCTGTGAGTGGCTTGAGGCATAGGGCTGGAGGACCAGGGCAGAGTGTGAAGGTCGGGGACAGAGAGATGTGTGTTGGGAGCTAGATGTGAACTGTTGGACTGAGAGAACTGCTGCCACACTCCCTACCCCTTCACTTTCCCACCCCACCCCACCCCCACACACACAAGCTGCAGTCTCTCACAGAGAGTGAGCAGACCATCCTGAATACGGCAGCATCCCAGTCTCTCCTCTAAATACTGTAGAGAGGGGACGGTGTCTTGAAACCTCCAGTAACTGTGAGCTAAATAAATCTTTCCTAAAAAAAATAATAAATAAAAATAAATCTTTCCTTCCCTCATTTTGAGTGTTGGATATTTGTCCCAGCAATAAGAGTAACTAATATATAGGGATAGTTAGTTTTTGAAACTATTTGTTCATCTGACAAATACCATAGTGATATTAATCATTTTAAGGCCAGAAGTAATATTTGCTGTTAAAGAATGAGTTGTAAAAGATCCCTGTAATACTAGAACTTGTCATTTCCTGTGGCCATCCCTCAATAGCTTAAACTTTTCAGTGTTTGTGAATTTTTGCAATTACTGAAGCTGAAAACGTCAGCCGTCTTAGTTACTCTTTACTCATTGCTGGACAAATACGTGACACTCAAAATGAAGGAAAGAAAGGTTTATTTAGCTCTCAGTCAGTGGAGGTTTCAGTCCACGCTCAGCTGGCCCCAGGCTGAGTGAAACAGGGCAGAGGGCATCCGGTTCATGGGGGCTGAACCGCAACAATTGCAACAGAGGCAATCAGCCAACCAGGGCAGCAGACAGCAACAGCTCTAGTCTTTCTGTCTCGCTTTTTTTTTTTTTAGCAGAATAGATTTATTGAGGGAAAGAAAGCTCCTGTCCGAGAGAGGGACAGGAGGGGGGTTCCAGAATGGGTGTCCTCCTCTGTCTCGCTTTTTAAATTACATCAGGCTCTCTGCTTTAGCCTATCCACCTCAGGCCACACCCATAGTCTCAGCAGTACTCAAACCATAATCCCAACAGTAGTAAAACATATAATCCCAGTGGATCATCATTCAAGTCTCAAACTCTAGAAGTCCCCCCCACATGATTGCATGAGGCTTTGGGGGGACAACTACACATAAACCGCAACATTCTGCCCCTGGACCCCCAAAGTCTCATACATATCCCTTTGTACAAAAGACATTTTAGTCCATCTGGAAGAGTTGCCGAAGTCCCAACAGTTTTGGCATTGCTGAAAAGTCCAAATTCCAAGTCTCCTCCAACATCCAAGGCAAATTTTCATCTGTGAGCTCCCATACAAAAGAAAAGGTAAACATATCCAACATTAAAAGACATAAGATAAATATTATGATTCCAAAAGTTGTAAACAACTGAGTAATACAAAACACTGGGACCAACACATGTCCAAAATCCAACAGGGTAAACATTAAATCCCGTAGTTCCAACTGGATCATCCAAAACAGTGTGCAGTGAGTTGTGGGCTCCAAAGGCCTTACACGGCTCTGCCCCTAAGGCACTCTTCGTGATAGTTTCCATGGTTTCTCTCTTAGGCTGGGTTTGCTCTCTCTTTGCATGGTCCACGTTCCTGGCTTTTCCAAACTTCTGGGGTTTCCACTGAACAGGCTTCTCACACACAGCTTTATACACTGCCCTCTCAGGGGCCCACTGCCTGGCCTCCCAGGCCTTTTTCTGAAATCGAGGTGGAAGCCTTCTTAAAACTCAGAACTCCCACATTCTGCATACACCTATGTGGATGATGCCAAGGTCTGCTGTCAGCTGGAGCAGTAGCCAGGCTTCCTTCCCTCTTGGCTCTAGGAGTGGAGTGCTGGATTGATGAACACTCTGACCTTGATTCTGAGGAACAAATTCTCCATGCCTATACCATTTTGGAACCTGCTTTGGCCACTGCGACCATTCTGGTACTTGGGTCTCTGCAGCTTTCTTCTCAAGGCAAAAACTCTCTCCTTTGCAATTGTGAGGCTGCAAAGGGTGGAGAGCTGCCACCTCTTGTGATGCCCTCAGGCCATCCTTTTGATTCTCTGGTTCCTTCCCAGCAGTGGAGATCCTTTTAGCTCCATCTTTGCAATTCACAGCTTTCCTGATGTTTCCTTTCTGGCCAAGCTCACATTTTAAATCATCTTTCTTGGCTCCTTGCTCTTGATTTTCAGCATAAATCTGGCTAAAAGCCACCAATAACAACCATGCCACTGCCCCAGTAGTTCGGTGCTTTGAAATATCTCTTGAAAAATTAATCAATCCATCATGCTTAATCTTAGTCTTAGGCAAACTCTCTGGGCACAAGCAAAATTCTGACAAACTTTCAGCCAATCCACACAGCACAAATGATCTGGAGTCCAACAACCAATGCTATCCTTTTTTCCAGCAGAAACCTCTTCAAGCTAATCTTTACAAGCAGTCCTTCTGTCAGTCTTCTGGTCTGAGCTCTGACCAGAATCTCCCCTACAGAACAGCCGAGCTTTTCCAGCTCTTCACAAGCAGATGACCTCTCCTAACCTTTCCAATCTCTGCTCTTAAGCCATTCTTTATACCCAGGTTTCAAGTCAGTCTTCTGGTCTGAGCTCTGACCAGAATCTCCCAAAGAGAACAGCCAAAGCCATTCTAGTGCTTTGCTTGTAGCTGACATCTCCGAATCTTTCCTATCTCTTCCTGTAAGCCATTCCCAAAAGCTTGTAATCAACATGGTCAAGTTAGTGACAGCAATGACCCCACTTCTCTGGTACCAAATTCTGTCTTACTTACTTTTTACTTATTGCTGGGACAAATACCCGACGCCCAAAATGAAGGAAGGAAAGGTTTATTTAGCTCACAGTTATTGGAGGTTTCAGTCCATGCTTGGCTGGCTCCAAGGCTGAGGGACACATGATGGAGAGCAGCAGTTCACGGAGGCAGAACATCAACAATTGCAACAGAGGCAACCGACCAACCAGGGCAGCAGACAGCAACAGCTCTAATCTCTCTCTCTCTCTGTCTCTCTTTTTAAATTACATCAGGCTCTCTGTTTTAGCCTACCATCTCAGGCCACACCCATAGTCTCAGCAGTACTCAGACCATAATCCCACTAGTAGCAAAACACGTAATACCAGTGGATCATCATTCAAGTTTCAAACTCTACAAGTCCCCGCCTATAATTGCATGAGGCTTTGGGAGGACAACTAGACATAAGCCATAACATCAACTATTCTCCATCCTGCATTGGTTACAATGAAAGCCATCATTTCAGCCTCAGCTCATCTAACCTAGTATTCATTATTTATCAAACTGGCCATATTCTTCTATGGGAAAGCAACATAACTGCTTTATTCACTTTATTAAAATTTCATCCAAAAAAAAAAAAATTCATCCAAATTAAATCTTATCAGTGGGTTCTTTTCTGATCAATGTTTCTAAAAGTTGTTTTCTACCAATCCCACCAGTGAATCCAACTCACTGCTACTTTTTTCCTTGACATGTCTAGCCTGGTACTATCCTATTAGTATTTTTCCTTTGATCTACAAGATCAATGAGAGCATGGAATTAGGTGTAGTTTTATATTAGCTCCTTCTGTGGTTTATTTCTTAATACTTTATTATTAAAGCTCATAGGAAAGTATGAAGGTAACTATTGGAATTTGTAATTTTTGAAAAGCAGTATCAGATATAAAAATGAAAATTAAACATTATGGATCTAATTTGACATAATTGTAATGGAACATTTAGTGATAATGCCTTGCTGGAACATTAACTATTAGTATACAAACTTATCCACTTTTTAAAAATAGACTATTAATGCTTGCCTTTCTCCCATTATTCATATATATATATATATATATATATATATATATATATATATATATATATATATCGGTATGTCAGTTAATCAACACAATCCTCTTCATAATTCTGGCTAGAAACTGAACTGAAGGAGAACCAAATCAAATTCCCTATGAGGTTAACATTGAACCTGATCACTGAATTCAATTCATTTTTCATCCAACTGGGATTGTGACTAGAACAGTGGAAAGAATAAAGTTCATGAACTTAGGTAACATTGTAATTTAAGCTTTTAGACAGTTACTAAAGCAAAAATGCCAGTTCTAACATCTTGTGTCAAGGGTTTGCAGATCTAATATTTGAAAAGATACTGGTGGTGACTCAGTCATTTTAGTAAAGACAGATTTTCACCCAATGTCATTTCTCAGGTAAAGATGGTATGTTAGGTCCACAGGTTATTTAGTCTGCTTCTTCACTTCCCATATTTTTCTGAAATAAAGTATTTACAGAGAATATGTGAACCACTTTCCCATCACTAGGACAAAATATCCAACAGGTATAAGAGAAGCTTACTCACAGGAGAAGTTTACTTTGGTTGACAGTTTTTAGATGGCTCAGTCTGTAGTGGCTGGCTGTACGTCACGAGAGCCTGGTGGAAGGATCTGACAAATGATAGTGGCTCATACCTTGTTAGCCAGAATGCAGACAGAGAAGCCCCAAAGAAAGTAGCTCCTTCCAAGCCATGCTCTGAATGATCTACCTCTGCTGACGAAGCCCCAGCTCCTAAGGGCACATTTGGCTATGAATTTGATGGTGCATCAATCTACCGATAAGCAGAGCTTTTCCCTGATCCATCCACCCTCCAAATAAAGAACATTTTAAGAAGCATTCTTTATCTAAATTTAACAGAAAATTTTAAGGTTCAAAATTTAATGTAAACAACAGAGACCTCAAAAAGCACAGGAAAACTGGTGCAACTTCATCTCAAAACCTGAGCATTGTTTACAAATCATAATCTCTGCCGTTGTCTTTATCAGGCATCCTAAGTATTTTGAAACAGTTAATGCAATACTAGATATAAAGATCCTATTCTCACCTATGGTTTAAAATTGTTCTGACAGTACCAGTTATGGTGGAAAGAGTGCATCTATGGTTTGGGAATCACGGACCTTCCATTTACTTTCTGTGTGAATATGAGTTCCATCTCAACAATAGTAAATTGAAATCCATATTCAAGAATTTTACAAAATTTTCAGACTCTGGAAAACAGATCAGATGTTTGCTTCCAGGTAAATACTGCAGAAACTGGATCCCAGCCAGTGAGCTAAAGCCAGCTATGCAGAACATCCTTCCCTATAGCTGGAAGTTCAGCCGTTCTTGAACTTCAGTCACTGAGTAGAGTTGTGGTGATAAAACACAGAGATCCTGTAGGGCACAGGAAGCGATGGAGTGCTATCGTATTAGCTCCTCCTTGCCAGTGCCCTGATTGCCTATCTCTGAAAGTTGTCAAAAAAAAAAAAAAAATCAAAATAACATTCTCAACAAAAAGTATCAGAGAAACCATTTTGACTCTGGCAAGCTTTGAGGAGTTGTAGTGCACATGGGGTATCAAATATTCCTAGAGCCTTGCTTCCTCCCCACACACAACCTCTACTTACAATTGCCTTCAATTTGCACTTTCTTGTCCTCTCCCAAACAGAAAGAGGTTATGGGAAAAGCCATAATAACTTTCGCTAGAGGGCCTGAGTTGAAGAAGACAGGTTAGAAAATCAAGGATTTGTCATTCTTGTATAAAGTTAGTATAGATGGTTCGCTTTCCTCAGGCAAAGACCTAAATTGTGCATCAATGGGATGATGAATGGGTCTAAGTACAGAGATCTCAGGAATTTTTTATCTCCCTCAAACACCCATGACTGCAGGCATATGACAGCATCAAATACCAAAGCAGTGGCTGCGGTTGAGATTATAAATCATCTCTTAAAATAACAGAATCATCCTCACAGCACTGAACAGGCATCCAAATAAACTGAAGGATATTATTTATCTACAGGTCTTTCTTCAGTGCTCGGGTATTATTGAAATAAACACTTCTGCTATAGATGGAGTTTAACTGAAAAACTATCTCAAGGAAATATATTTTATTTTTGGCTTTCCCTTCCTATTGAACAGCGGCATGGAAATGTGGCTCCACACTGGGATAGGCAGAGAAATTTTTTTCCCCTTTTTCTTTGTTTTCAGGCTAAAGCCAAAAATCCCAATTCCAGATGTTGGGGTTTTATTAAGCAGGATGCTGTCTGGGTGTATGTCCAGACCTGCTTAGATGCCTCTTAGACATAAGCTGAGAAACACTACCTATTCAGTCTGCCAACTAGGGGGCTAGTTGGTCCTCTTTGTGATTGTTAGCAGGCATGTAGGACACCTGTTTACTAGCCATTAAGCCGCAGCCGCAATTCATTCTGTTCAGAGTACAAAATAACATGCAGCTGTTAATGGTGTTTTTGCTACACTGACCTACGTTGGATTCAAACTAGCAATGACCTTCACTTTCCGTTGCCTGTAATTAAGGGTATCTACCACCACCATCATCCAGTTTGGGGCTTGATTAATTCTCATAATTACCAAGTGCATTTCTGCAACTGTAAAAAAAAAAAAAGAAAGAAAAAAAGAAGGCCTAGGCCTCCAAAACAAGATAGCACTATAATAGCAAAAAATAAATAGTAATGTTTAGCACTCCTTTCATGTTTAACCACTATTTTTAAGTTCACGGCACTCATTATCTGTTTATTCCATGTGATGTTACTGGGGTAATAATGCAGAATTACTATACTGTTTGCATATTATGCCACTCAGTGGGGAGGACGCTATTTTATCTGTCTTAGAAGTTGCAATTTTCAAATCCTTTGGTGTTTGATTAAGCCTACCATCTCCTTTCAAAGAAAAGAGCAGTATCAGCATTGTTGGTGATGACTCAGACAATCCAAAATGCACTGATCTCAATAAATAACCTCCGTGAAAGCGGACAAATTAATGATGCATTTTATGACTAGTTCATCATTCAGATCTACTTTCTCTTACAAGGTCCTCTAGCAATCTGTAAGGCACGTTAAAAGACTATGTCCAGTTAAGAATGTCAGAATTTTTTCACCTACACAATAATTCAGGTGTTGTACTCAAAGACATATTGCATTTTAGGAGTCCTACTAGGCTTATAGAAGAAAAGAGGATAGTCCCTAACTTATGCCACTTCCAGCTTCCTATTTCAAAATTTCCTAACACTTATTTTCAACCACAATGACCTAAACATATCATATTTTATATGTTCCATTTATTGTGTACTGATCCTTTGTAACATTATGCCAAACAAATTTCTACCCTGCAAAGCCCTTATTTTCCATAAATTACCTACTAGGTAGTGGTTATTATGAATTCCCCATTGCTTTGAATAAGAAAACTGTTATAACTCAGTGAAATTTAGGAACAATTATAAATTGTAGCCGGTAAGAAAACTCAAATCTGCCCAATACTACACAAGTAAATCATAGAACAAAATACTCTGAAATAATCTAAGTTCACTGTTGGGTTTATCTCTCTCCATGCATTCTCTGAGAGATATTCCTTCACGGTGCTGACCAGCACTCTTTCCATAGTATAACTTTCTTCTCCTTCCAAAGTTCGTTTGAAATGCTGTTGGATTTTTAATAAAGATATTCATTTTTTGTTTAACAACTAAAGTGTGCAGACAAAATTTAGAGACTTAAATGGGCAAAATGACAGCCAATATTTTGGCCTTAGCCCTTCAAAGTTCAGTGAGGTCTCAGGACACAAGAGAACCTCTACTGTGACATCCTGAAATTCAGTGGTGTCCCAAATTTTCTGATCAAGGTGTTTATGAGGTGACAGAAGAAAGTAATCAATGGTGTACAGTGTGCCTAATGAGAGTCATACAGAGAGAAAACATCCTCTCAGGCTTTCACAGCAAGCAAATTCATCAAGCAATGGCCGTGACTCATCCAGATGATGAGCACTGAGAAAAGTTCCAGAAGGTGCTGTACATGGTTCAAATGTAATTCCTGCAAGGATTTGACTGACCTTGTCAGATAGCAAAAGTTATGTTTTTAGCTATATAGGCCTTGCTTTAACTTGGTCTTAACCATCCTGCAGAAAAGTGTAACAGGGTATATATATATAGCTACTTTCTCTTAGTTTGTTAAGAAAAGTTTATACCAATACTTTAAAGAAGATATTATGTCTGCATCTTGTCCTCCAAATAACTAATACAAAGATAACAATATGTAATATATGAATTATTGCAACTGTCCTACTAACCTGTTTGAAACTGTTTCATTGCTATTTTATTTTTTTCTCATTAAAATGAATTTTTAAGCCGGGCGTGGTGGCGCACGCCTGTAATCCCAGCACTCGGGAGGCTGAGGCAGGAGGATTGATGCGAGTTCGAGACCAGCCTGGGCTACAAAAGTGAGCTCAGGACCAGCCTCAACTGCATAGTGAGACCCTGTCTTAAAAAAAAATAAATAAATAAATAAAATAAAATAAAATAAAATGAATTTTTAAAATATCCTTTTTTCATAAAGCCTAAGTAGAACCATCTTGGATCCACCCTTTCTTCTAAAATCCTATTTGGTTACTGATTCATAAAAGTTAATGCTTTTAGCTATTTACCTCATGGCTACCACTTCAGTCTTGGTTCTGGAATAAGAAGCTCACCATGTCTAGCACCATTGCTCTTGATTTTTCCTGCCCAGCTTATTATTTCTGCAAGGTGATTCCCAAGCATAGCTTTTATGGTAGTTTTCTGTTTCAAAAACAACCTCCCCCACCCCATGGATTCTCATTTCCTACAGTAGCAACTCTAAAATTTTATATATGGCTTCCGTTGTTTCTCTGTTTTAGTCACATAATTGACATCTCCTATTCAATTGAATCTCAGCTTTATTAATACCTTATAAACTACATCTATTAGTCATTATACCTGATAATTAACTATTATTAAATATAAAATCTAATACTAGATACTAATTTTAGCTCTCACACTTAACTAATTATGGGTGGCATGCAGGATTTTCCAGTAAGAGTGAAGGGTGTCTCTCCTTGAACTGCTTGAGAATGAGCTAGAAGGGACAACTGTTTCCTACTTCCCAAGAAAAAGGCTGCAGTAGTCTGTACTTGCTCCAGGCTTTCTGGAGACTAGATAGTATGCACACTCAGACTCTCTTTTTCAAAAATACCAGCCAAGCTTAGAAAATTTGGTGACCAAAGTCAGACTATTCCATTTACAGGTCCACTCTTATCTTTGCCCTTTGAAAAATAGCAATCCAAGGTGGACCGTTTTCCTAAAGAGCAATCTTTCAGTAGAATATGTACCTGTTTCTGACCCAACATTGCTCTGAGCAGGATAAGGAAAGGATTTGAAGAGTTCACATTAGTAGAGTTTATATTAGAGCCATCACAAAGTTTCTTTCAGGAAACAGAGCCCAACAATATGCTGCATACAAGAAACACATTTAACCCGTAAAGAAACTCATAGGCTTAAAGTTAAAGGTTGGAAAACAATACTACATGCTCCAGCACCTCAAAAAAAAGCAGGGGTAGCAATCCTCTTTGCAGACAGTCTAAACTTCAAACCAACACTGATCCAACGAAATAGAGAAGGCCACTACA
>PVJA010047292.1:0-14614 GCA_004027025.1 Myocastor coypus
AAAAATTTTAAATGTATCAATCACTGAGAAATTTTTTTAAAATGAAGATTCTGATTCAGTAGCAATGAGTGAGATCTGACATGAGAAATACACAGGTAGGATTTGAGGTCACACTTTGAGTAACTGTCTAAAACAAAATAACAACATTGTGTGAGTGTGGGCACTCCTGATCAACATGGGAGAAGCAACAAAACTGAAAATAGTGAACTGATAGGTTTCTAGACTTCTACTCTTTCCACAGCTACTGACAGGGACTCAAATCCCAAGCCTACTTTTACTGACTGTAGATCCTTAAAATAAAAAGTAAGACTAGAGTTTTTAACTAATTTCTCACCTCTTTATTAGCCACTACTCTATTTCCAAAAGCACATCTATTTTGTTGGAAATAGGCCTTAAAACCAGTGACCAAATCCTTTATACCAAAACACAATGAATAATACCCACCCATAATAATACAAACATAAAGGGGAACTACTGCCTCACCCTCGATAGTCACCCATAATCCTGAACCTCTTGAGAAAAGACTCAACTCTACAAAAACACCTAACAAGAATTACTGTCCCAATTTAAGGACTCTTATCACCAGGTGCATTCAGCTAGTTTCTTTACAATGGATCACACAAATGCAGGTCTACCCAGCTCAGCAGAGTGTGCATAGTCTGGATACCACCTGACAAGCCCTCCTATCTCTCCAGGCACCCCAGGACTTAAGAGTAATCATTATTAACAAAACCCATTTGCAAAGAGATGAGTAGGTTTCAAAGTTCCTGGATTACAGATACAACAGATATGGAATGGTTCTATCTAAAAAGGAGGGAGTTGCGTAGAAGGGACACAACAACAACAAAAAAAGTACAAATGAGAAGCCCTATTCTCAGGATGTTCACGTATTCCTGTTCTTCCAGCACCAATTCCACCTAAGATTCCTATCTCCTTGAAAGGTATACATCCTAAAATCACAGTCCCTCTAAATTTTAATATATGTCTCTTTCCATGTAACTTCTTTTTTACTCCTCACTCCTAGGTACAACTTTCCATTCTGTCTTTCAGAGGCAGTCCTTTCCTCTTAGGAAAGCTTCAGAAGCCATTCAAATGAGATTTAGAGGTCCCAGCCTTTTTACTTTCATAGTAACACTACTAGACCCACTGTTTTCTGACAAATCCTTAATCCATTCTTCCTTAACACACAGATACACAGACACACATACGCACACCCCAAAACAGCAAAAAAGAACTGCTCATAACATCTCACACACCTAGAAATGTGAGCGCATCCTGAATCTTAACTCTAGAACACTGAACTTCTACTAAATCTGAACAACTCCCCATACCCCCATGTCCCCTAGAAAAGCCTTTGGTATGAACCTAAATTTTATGAAATCGCCACTTTCTCCACCCCCGCCCCCCAACAGCACATAGCAGGCTAATAGCCCACATACTAGAAATGTCACCTCTTATTGACAACAGGTTAGAATTCTACTCACATTCAACACATCTTGCCTGGGCTGTGGAGGTTCAATACATGTCAGGAGCCTGAGCAACAAATCCATAATAGCAGAAGTTCCTATATGCTTTATTATAAGGTCTACAAAATCATGTTTCTTCTTTAAGAAATCCACAATCTGGAGAGAAAAAAATAAAAAAATCTGAAAGATATGTAATTTGTAAATTACAAACTTTAAAATGTTTCAAATCCTGACTACTACCCCTTCAAAAATTCTATCCCTTGAGTGCTGAACTAGTAATTAAATATTAAATTGAAAAGTATTAGCTAATAGTAACAACATTCAAAAATCTCTTAGGAAAAACCTCCCCAAAGAGTACATGTCCCTAACACAAATATAGCATGACAGAATATTTTTTCATTTTCATTGTGCTCAAGGAATGGAGTCAAATATTTAACAAACCTATGAAGAATAGAGCTTCTTTCATTTTACAGTTTATGGACATGAAAAAATTCCAACAGAAAGTAGAATATTCAAAATCTTAATAACAGTCCAGCAACTAAGAAAAACAATCAAAACAAATATTTATACATCAAACTAACTCACCTGCTAAACAATGGTGAGTTGGATTTCATTTCAGCAACTAACCTGATTAACACAAGAAGGATGACTGGTGGAAGAGGCTGAAAGCCACGTCGAGGGAAGGTGAAATAGCAATGGAAAAGAAGATTGTCCTGGGGGGTCTCCTCTGCACTGGAAGAAGAGGGTGATCGCTCTTTGCTGCACAGCTTCATCTGCTTCTGATTTATCTGTGTGCACCCATCATCTATCAAAACCCCACCACTCATCCCAGCAAGCAGCACAGCCAGCATGGCAGCTGCTATCACAGACTCTCACTATGCCCTGAAAGGTAGAGACTAAACAAACCAACATGATAGATGAGAAACTGAGGTGCAGATAGTTAAGTACTATAAAATCAAAAGGTGGCCGCCTTGGAATTTAAACTCAGATCTGCATGTTTCAAAATCCATAGGCTTGGCCGGGCATGGTGACGCGCACCTGTAATCCCAGCACTCGGGAGGCTGAGGCAGGAGGATCAGTGTGAGTTCGAGACCAGCTTGGGCTACAAAAGTGAGCTCAAGGCCAGCCTGAACTGCATAGACCCTGTCTCAAAAAGACCAAAAAAAAAAAAAAAAAAATCCATAGGCTTTCTATTATCTCATATAAAAAGTTCAATAGTCAAAAAAGACAATCTAGCCGAGCATGGTGGCGCACGCCTATAATCCCAGCACTTGGGAGGCTGAGGCAGGAGGATTGGTGTGAGTTTGAGACCAGCCTGGGCTAAAAAAAAGGCAAAAAAGACAACTTAGGACTGCTTCACACACTTACGTATAAATATAGGACTAACAATCACATTTTGCTTCTCTAGAGAAGGAGGCTAGATATGACAAAGCCACTAAGACATGATATAATTATTTCATTCCAATTGAATCCAACAGTTTTTGAAAGGACAGGAGAGAAAAGAGGAAGAAGCCATCCATATATATATAACCAAAATATTCCACTTCAATAGCAGAAACACTGACTCTAGAGCCTAAAGCTATAAACATCAGCCAGTGCTGTGGACAGTAAGGACAAGCCATGCACTGGATGGCACTACTGAGAGACTAAACCATGTGACACTGAAGATGCCCTACAGATGGACTACCTGCTCCATGGTATAAAAAACACCCTCACTGGCTAAACCACTTAAAACCGATCATTTTCATTACTTGGCTATTGCCTAACTAGTATACAATAGGTTATACCAACTATACTTGTAACTCAAAAGGATAGAGGGGTGCCAAGTCTTGCCTTTCTCTGTAGCTGTAAGAGGAAGGAGTCTATCCTCTCATTACCATCCAGAGTTCTACATAAAGAAGTACAATGAGCAACAGACTTGCAAGGCTGTCTTGGGTACCCAAATGACGTGCCAACTCTACAATACACTCTTGACTTCCAGGTCCAAGGACACTCAGCTCCAGAAGTATATTCTTGCTATGGACTATATATATACTTAAAATCATGGTTCATAAATTGGGTTTCCAAAAGCACAGATGTGAGGAAAGAAAGCATAATGACACATAGTATCTCAATAATGGCCACACCATCTCAGAATTAAAGAGTATTAGGATAATGGGATAACTTACACTCTCTTCAGATAGCCACCAATACTCTTATTTCTAAGCAGATGGAAAAAACAAAAGAAGTCCTGGCTGGCCTTGAACTCATTATGTAGTATAGGCTGTCCTCAAACTTGTAGCAATCATGCTGTCTCAGACTCCCAACTGCTAGGATTATAGTTATACACAACTATGCCTGGCAGACAAGCTACTTTTAAAAACTACTAATTGATATTATTATGTAAGAGAAAAGAATCTTATTTCTAAAACACTTAGGTGGACCCGGCAGGATGGCTCAGTGGTCCAAAGTGCCTGCTTAGGAAAGCTTAGGTGACTGCAGGGACTGTGGTTCAATCCCTGGCACCACATGCTGTGCCAGCCCTGCCCTCAGGGCAGGCTGAGCCGGCCATAAAAATAAATAAACAAAAGTTCTGAAACAAGAATAAATAAATAAAACACTTAGGGAAGTTACCTACTTAATTACAAGCATAAAAAAGGACATTGGTCTTCTAAAGTAAAGTATGTATCCACTTTGCCTTGGTGTAAGACAGAACATACTGGCCCCAAAATAGTTCTAGTCCCCTATGCTGATAGCAATACAGGTCACAGAAGACTGTTTTCCACCACAAAGGATGCCAAACACTACAAGTTTGAACTCTTGTCATCCTAAGTCATTGTGTCTGTTTACTGCAACTCTGACAAAGTGATAGATTATACTTAACCATCTGAGGTTACTCAGGTACCTATTTCCATAAATGGACTGCTATGTCCTGGTAAGCCAATTCTTCTTCACATCAGTATCCACTATAATAGTGGTTCTCAAATTTTAGCATGCATCATAGTGAAATCAGCTTAAAACTCAGATTGCTGAACCTCCCCCTCAGTTCCGGATTTGCTAGGTCTGGGAACAGATTCAAGAATGTGCAATGTTAACACACTTTGAGGTATGCTGATACTGCCAGAATGACTGCGTAGAGTATGAGATACCTGGGAAACTGCCTTTCCTGAGTGTACTTGAATTAAGAATGCAGGGAAGGAGGGCTAACAGACAAACATAGACAGACGCACGCACCCACAGATGGACGGACGGACGGACGGACGGACAGACAGACGCACGCACGCAAGCAAGCAAGCACGCACAGACGCACCCATGCACGCGGGGGTGGGGGGGTGAGAAAGAGGCAACTGCTACCAGAACAATAAAGAATTTCTGACAGGTGCTACTGGGTAGCACTGCAGAACTACATATGTATATAATTACCCATGTCTAAACATCTCAACCTAACATTTAAGTTTCTAAGCAGATTCAAAATAGAATCACTGGACCAGTGAGATAGCTCAGCAGAGCTGGGCATGGTAGCACACTCCTATAATCCCAGCACTCGAGAGGCTGAGGCAGGAGGATCGATGTGAGTTTGAGACCAGCCTGGGCTACTAAAGTGAGCTCAAGGCCAGCCTGAACTGCATAGCAAGACCCTGTCTCAAAAAGCCAAAAAAAAAAAAAAAAAAAAAGAGCTAGCTCAGCAGACCACCCATGGGTGCTGAGCCAGTCACTGAAATAGGGCGTGGTGGCATATGCCTATAATCCCAGCCCTGGGAAGCCTGAAAACAAGATGATTACTATGAGTCCAAGCTGCATACTGTAACAAATACATTAAGAAAAAAAAGAATAGAATCTACATTTTATACAAACCAAGTATCAGTACCCTTTGCAGATAAGCTTTTAAGTTCCATCTGTGATCATTATGGGGGAAAAAACAAAGCAAAGCATCTGTCTGATACAAAAGGTAACTAGGACTCTGTACACATACTCAACTGCTTAGTTTTGTTACAGAGATATTTTCACAAATGGGTACCTGACATGTCCATGCTTCAAATTACTTGTCAAATAAGGAACCCGAAGTGTGCTAACAAATTGAGATTTGAAGCACTTAGAATATGCCATGTGAAAATATTCATTAATGTATCTATCAGGTGAATGACTGCTTAGAATGTTTAAGAGATGAAGTAAATTATTGTACAAAACCTGAACTTAAGGTAAACACTGAAGACTATGGCAACAACAGTCTTGGGAACCACCTTAGGGATGACCAGCTCTAATACTTACCTTCTGGTAAACAATATTTACCTGTTCTGGTTTTCTGCTGATAAGAATACTTAGCACCTTGCTGAAGAAACTGGCAAGTAGTGGGTTCAAGGGGGAATCGTTTAGGAGGAAGCTATATAATTTCATTAGCAAGGATTCATCTTCTCCCAGTCTATCATTCATCTGGGAGACATCAGAAGTGAGCAACTCACAAGATATATTTGGATACCTAGAAGAACAGGATAGTATATCATCATCTATAGTGGCAGTATAATTACATAATGTAAAACACAAATCTGGAAAGGTTTGTAACCTTTTGTAAAAACAACAAAATCATGTGTCAGGGATTAGAAAAATCACTAAAATCCATACTGTTGACCGCTAGCTTAAAATGAATTCTCCATTTTGTCTAAAATACAAACGTAAACCATGATTAACTATGTTTTCTTAGTGAAACTAGAGCATTCCAAAGACTCTAGAGCCCAAGAAGATCTTGTGACAGTGACAGAACTTTGAAATTACCAAGGTGAACAGAGGTTGGATGAAAAGTTTCAGCAGCCTACTCTAGCACAACAGTGGCACAGTATGGAAAACAACTGAGAGGAACACTGATTCCTAGGAAACTGCACAGTACATTGACACAATGCAGGCACCTAGACCAGCTTTTTGTATTTTTACTGATTTCAAATAGTACTACAGGGCCAGGGAAGATAGTTTAGCAGCAGAAGTGACCTCTGGTACCAAAAAAACTCCCAACTCAACTCAAACCAAACAAACAATACTACAAAGTAGTTTTGATAAGCTATCAAGGGTTCTGTCTACATTGTATCTTTTATTTTATTTTATTGTTTCAAAACTTTTGTTTATTTATTTTTATGGCCAGCTCAGCCTGCCCTGAGGGCAGGGTTGGTGCAGCATGTGGTGCCGGGGATTGAACCGCGGTCCCTGTACCTGCCTAAGCTTTCCTAAGCAGGCACTTTAGACCACTGAGCAATCCTGCCAGGCCCCTACATTATATCGTAACAGAGTAAATATACTAATAATGTGTGTGTGTGTGTGTAAACCATGCTCTCCACACTCTTTTAGGACTACTAGGGCCACCAGTCCGCTGTCCTAGTCACTATAATTTCATTTTGTAAAATATAAGCCCACAGAAAACAGCATGTGATCCACTCTAGATGTATCCCTGCCTCTTCCAGAAATTCCTCAGTTTTAGAAATATGCACTCAACCCTGTGTGCCACCAATGAGAGACTATCCACTTTGAAAACCTGGCAGCAGATCCATCATTCCCTCTGACTTATTTTATCAACTACTATTTCTCATTATTTTTATGGTCGAGTTGGGACCCAAGGCCTACCCACATTATACTCTATCTCCTATCCACATTATACTCTATCTCATCCATAGTTTACTTCGCTGAATTAACATTGTTCCTTATTAAGCAGCCAACAGTCACAGCCCCAACTAGCCACCAGGAATGGCAAGCTCAAATACTAATCAGGACAGGGAAGTAACAAAACAACGCAATGACGAGAGAGGTGAAAACTACACAAAAATGTTTGTGGCATCCAAAGCAAGCAGGTGGCTGCCTGGTATGAAACCCCTGATTCAGGGGCAAAGGGCAACAAACAGAAAGCCATAGCACCTGAGAGGGCCTGGAGTGAAATCACAGTATGAGAAATGTCCCAAATTGAACCTGTAGGAGGAATGAAGAGAAAGAAAACAGATGCAACAAATGTGTAGGCATGAGGATCACACTGCCAAATACCTATCTTGTGGAGGCTTCTGACTTAATTAAAGCCTCTCTCATTTTATGCAACTTAGGTGCTCAAAGATGTCATAATGTAAGCTTCTATATTATGCCTGAGATGCAAGAATACAGGATTAAGATATACAAGAAATCACATTATTTAGATTTAAATCCTCCTCCATCATCTTTAAGTTGTGTATCCTTAGACAAGTAACTTCTCTGTACTTCACTTTCCAGGTTCATAAAAAGAAATAATAGTCCTTGGGCCCAGCAGGATGGCTCAGTAGTCTAAGGCGCCCGATCGGGAAAGCTTGGGCGGCTTCAGGGACCACGGTTCAATCCCCAGCACCACATGCTGTGCCAGCCCTGCCCTCAGGGCAGGCTGAGCCAGCCATAAAAATAAACAAACAAAAGTTCTGAAACAAGAAAAAAATAAAAATAAAATAAAATAAAGAAATAATAGTCCTTGTCTTCTGGAGAAGGGGAAAAGGGCCTGACACAAAGTGGTTAATGAATGATAGCTACTTGCATTCCTCTTTGTATTTTCTACTAATAAACATAGAAATGTTGCCATAAAGGGCTAGGGTGACACAATGGCTCAATCACATCAATGTAAAAATTGTCGGCAAGTAAGTAGCAGACAACTCAATACCAGGGGCGAACCAGTGCATAGGTGTGTTTTAATTTGTAAGCAGAAGCTCCAAAGCGGGGCAGAAAATCTTTTAAAATTGTTTATATTTCATGGATGATTTGTACATAGGATATACTCAAAAGGCACATACTGTGGGGGTAGGCATTATACAGAAGGCTGAGTTTTGGTTCCAAACAGGCTAGAGTTACTGTCTCTCCTTCCCTCCATACTACTCAATAAATCTCTAAACAACCCCAAGGCGCCTTCCACTCTAACCTTCAGCAAGATCCCTCTACCCAATGTGCTCCCATGTATTGAACATACAAAAGCAGCTGGGCGTGGTGGCTCATACCTGTAATCCCAGCACTGGGGAGGCTGAGGCAGGAGGATTGGTGCAAGTTCGAGACCAGCTTGGGCTACAAAAGTGAGCTCAAGGCCGGCCTCAACTGCATAGCAAGACCCTGTCTCAAAAAGACCCCCCCCAAAAAAAAGAAAATCATTATCTGTATGGCCTGGCAGGATGGTTCAGTGGTCTAAAGCGCCTGCTTAAGAACGCTTAGGTGGCTGCAGAGACCTTGGTTCAATCCCTGGTACCACATGCTGCACCAGCCCTGCCCTGCCCTCAGGGCAGGCTGAGCCAGCCATGAAAATAAATAAATAAATAAACAAACAAAAGTTCTGAAACAAGAAAAAAAAAATTAAAATTAAAAAAAAAGTGGGGCCCAGCGGGATGGCTCAGTGGTCTAAAGCGCCTGCTTGGGAAAGCTTGGACGGCTTCAGGGACCGCAGTTCGATCCCCGGCACCACATGCTGCGCAAGCCCTGCCCTTGGGGCAGGCTGAGCGGGCCATAGGAATGAGTGAATAAACAAACAAAGGTTCTGAAACAGGAAAATAAATAAATGAATGAATGAATGAATTAATAAATGAATGAATGAATGAATAAAATTAAAAAAAAAAAAAGCAACCAGGGAACCCATCCCTACCATATCCAGGCCTATACCTGGGACCCTCATTTCCTTATACCTGCTCCAACACAGAATACCAGTAGATACAGTCTGCAACCTTGGTGGGTACACCTTCACCAGCATATAGACACAGACTATTATTTCTTCTGTTTAGAAAAACAACACATACTCCACAGACTTTATATCTGCTTTACCACTAGTTCTTTGCCCCTTTGATAGAGAAAATACATGAAGGAATGATTTCTGCTTACACTTCTTTTCCAGCTAGGCTTTCTCCTTGAACACTCCAAAGGATCTGCAGTGACAATGCCTATAATGTTATACGGTAAGCTTAGGGATTTCTTGTGAGCAGCAGCCAGTCACTATCACATTCTTATCCTTGAAGCCTTTCTTCTGTGACTTTCAAGGTGGTAGCCCTCCTGGTTCTGGCTCTTGCCTCTGACCACTCCTCAATCCTTATGTGGAACACCTTCCAGCCAATGGGCTCCAGATCTCTCTAGCCTCTGAGCCTTTGCTTCCAGCTGTCATCTACCTAGCTCAAGGTACAGCATGCCCCCAACTACCTTCTGCTACTTTCATCTCCGTTGGACACCAATCATGCATCTCAAATTTGGCAGAACCAAAGCCAAATACCTGACTTTCTCTGGCATCTATTCTCAGTGCTATAATGCCACTGAACCCTTCAAATGTTGGAGCCAAAACCCTAGTGATCATTCTTTTTTTTAACTTTTTATTTATTTATATTATGGCTGGCTCAGCCTGCCCTGGGGGTGGGGCTGGCACAGCTTGTGGTGCCAGGCATCGAACCACAGTCCCTGCAGTTGCCTAAGCTTGCCTATGCAGGCGCTTTAGACCACTGAGCTATCTCGCTGGCCTCCTGGCAATCACTCTTGACCAATCCTCTTTTAGGCCATACCCTGTCAGTTCCAACTTTACCCAATACATCTGCAATCTGTCAGGCTGCTTAACTCTTCTCTTACACTAGTGCTCACTGCAATCACTTTTCCCACCTTCTATGCTGAGATCGCCAGAACGGACTAATCCTGGAAAACAAAGTCAGGCAATGTCACTCACTGCTTAAAATCCTTGGATGGGGGGCCAGCGAGATAGCTCAGTGGTCTAAAACACCTACTAACTGCAGGGACCTTGGTTCGGTTCCTGGCACCACATGCTATGCCAGTCCCACCCCCAGGGCAGGCTGAGCCAGCCATAACATAATAAATAAAAAAACAAACAAATAGATAAATAAAGTTAAAATCCTTGGATGGTTTCTATCTCATCCTGGGAGGGTCCTAACTGACCCAATCAGGCTCTGTGTGGCCTGTTTCTGAGCCACTATAAGCTCATTCCTGGTCCTGTCTCCTCCATTCATGAGGGTGATCTTTCTCTGGTTGTCCTGTTGTTCCTAGGGTACCATTTTGGGCTTCTGCACTTGCTCATCCCTCCGCCTAGAAGTTCCTTGCCAAATACCCATGTGACACACCCCTCATTTCCTGAACGGCTCTAAGAAAGGAACAGTCATGAATGAGGCATTTCCTGAAAAGACCTTTTAAATAAGGGCTTTTCCTGAATTCCCTCTTCCCGCCCCACCACCTTTAACAGTTTATTATTTATCCTATTTTTTCCAGAGGACTTGTTTGATAAACTACAGGTTTAATTTTCAGTCTGATTCACTCCAATACAGCCACAACTCCATCATCCCAAAACTATAAAATACTTTTGGAAACTACAATCAATCTTAATCCTAAAATAGGTTCAAATCCCATCTGAAAAAATGCCTTTGCACTAATCTAGTTGTTAGGATCATCCAAGGTAGGTTACATTCTACTAGTGGCTCTACTTGGGGAAGGTGCAGAGTACTAACTCAAATCAAACTCCTTCCAAATAGTGCAATCCAGAAACCCAAGATGCTATGCATCCCGGGCAGTATAAAAACAATGAAAAAGAAACAACCACTAAACTTGCAGAACCCACCCATCATATTCAAGAGGCTGGGATGCAAGAGCAGTGTCATTTCTTCTTGCTAACATGAGCACTTTATATAAAATGTCTACTCATCCCCAGTTACAAAACTCTTAGTTTCACTCAGCACACAAGGAAGGATAAGCCATTTGCCTAAGTTTTCAGACCCTGTTCAACAGGATATATGCACTCCTCCATGTGGGCTCATGTAGTCATGATCATTCTAGTTCTGTGGATGGAATTCCAAAGTAGCAAAGTGTCTTATGGGGTGGAGAGGGGGGCACCCTGTTAGTATTTTTATTGTTGTATTTTGCTCTTCCTTCTTTTCTAAGGCACTGTTCTCTGAGTGAAAGCTTTCATTAAAGACTAAGTGTTGATTTTAATGGTCAGCAGAGATTATGACATTCTCAAATATATACGTCAACAGTAATCTGAAGGTATTAACAAATTTAGTTTCTTTTTTTTTTTTTAAAGAATTATTTATTTATCTTTCTTTTCCTTGTTTCAGAATCTTTGTTTATTCACTCATTTTTATGCCTGACTCAGCCTACCCCGAGGGCAGGGCTGGCGCAGCATGTGGTGCAGGGGATCGAACCGAGGTCCCTGAAGCCGCCCAAGCTTTCCCCAAGCAGGCGCTTTAGACCACTGAGCCATCCTGCCGGGCCCCAACAAATTTAGTTTCTTTTTTTTTTTGAGACAGGGTCTCGCTGTACAGTTCAGGCTGGCCTTGAGCTCAGTCTTGTAGCCCAGGCTGGTCTCAAACTCTCACCAATCCTCCCCCTCAGCCTCCCTAGTGCTGGGATTACAGGCGTGCGCCACCACGCCCGGCTAACAAATTTAGTTTCTTGACAGCATAATTCTCAAGAGGAAAAGAATAGTTATCTGCAAAGAGGGTTAGACAGGGGAGGAAGGAAAAAGCTGAAACAACTAAAAGGTCATGATTCTTCTATTTCATTAAATGTATTTAATGCATTATCAACATTTGTTCAGAAGTTGCTCTATTAGGCAACCCATTCAGGATCTATCTTACCTCTTATGAACTTTTCTATTCTCCATTCTTATTTCCAATAAATTTTTCTACTCTTAAAAAAAAAAGGAGGAGCTGGGGAGATATCTCAGTAGAATAAGCACTTGCCTGGCAAGTGTAAGGGCCTGAGTTCAATCCCTGGTTCCACAAAAAAAGAAAAAAAAAACAAAAGCTGCTCTATTTTTTTACAGGGATTGGGGGTGGGGAGTATACCAACAGAGTTAGAGATGGAGAAATAATCAAAACACCTAAAAATGAACTCCTAGAAGTATGTACACATAGTGTTATAATTGATAGTGATAAAAGATTCTTATTATACTGTATCATTCTGTTTGTAAGCACATTAAACTAGTAATAAAGGGGCTGGCAAGATGGCTCAGCAGTCTAAAGCACCTGCTTAGGCAAGCTTAGACAACCAAAGGGACCGCAGTTCGACCCCCAGCACTGTATGCTGCACCAGCCCCACCTCCAGGGCAGGTTAAGCTGGCCATAATATAAAGAATAAATAAATAAATAAATATTTAAAAATGAATAAATAAACTAGTAGTAAGTAGATAAATCCACTGTAGTTATGCATGGTGTCACCTGTTTAAATATAGCTTCGCTATTGTACACAAAGACCCATGCTCTAATTTTCAGGTAACAGAAGGCAGACTTAATTGTATCAACAATGCTCTTCACAACCCAAGCTCCAAGTCAAGTATGCTGTGTTGTTTTGGGCAGTCACATAATTGCTGGCTTCTTATCTGTAAAGTGAGGAAGATACCTGAAGTATCTTACTATTTAAAGAAACTGGTCATTACTATTTAAAACATGCTGTTCTTCCACAAAGCCTTCTGACTGAAATGCAAGTCACTTTTAGACTACTGTAATTAGTCAGATTTAGTTCTTGAATGGACTATGTGCCCCACTGAGACTGTAACTCTTGAACATCTGACAACATTCTGTCAACAGCCATATAGTGACTCTAGTAGTTTTAGCAAGATTTCTACTTCTTCTACCCCCACTTAGCTTTGTCCCACCTTTAAGAGAAGATTGAATTTTCTTACTTGTATCTGATCTTTTCATCCATGTCTTGAGGTGGTTCTTCAATAATGAATGAGACTAAATCTTCCAGACATTCTGCTTTTAACAGAAACTCTATAAGTTTGCGGTTCTGAGCTTTACATTCCTGTAAAACATCTTCCTCATCCATTAACTCCTTCAGTGTTACATCTTCTCTTTCTAGAAGTGTATCTATGTGGGATGATGAGTGAAGATCAAATTTCCAAAACATGCTGGTCTAAACAAAATGCAAAAAGTTATTTCATAAAGTTTCAGTTTCACATATTAATTTTCCTTAATTCAAATTTCAGTACTACCACTAATTCCTCAAAAAGCTAAAACTAGAACTTCTATGTGACTCAGCTATTCCACACCTAGTTATTCCCCACCACCAAAGAGTTAAGGATATCATATAGTAATTAATGTATAATCATGCTTATAGTACCACAATTCATAATAGTTAAATCTT
Organism: Myocastor coypus; assembly: GCA_004027025.1. Classification (NCBI taxonomy): domain Eukaryota; kingdom Metazoa; phylum Chordata; class Mammalia; order Rodentia; family Myocastoridae; genus Myocastor; species Myocastor coypus. Next base: position 13,545 of record PVJA010047292.1, read on the forward strand.
TAAAGTGGCCTCTACGTCCATTGCCAGATGAATAGATAAAAGAGAATGTGGAATACAGACAATGGAGTACTAATCTGCCATAAACAAGATAAGTCTGGGTCATTTTTAAGAAAACGCAAGTATCTTGAGACCAAAATGCCAAGTGAAATAAATCAGACAAATAAGCTTAAATGTTCCATGGTTTCTCTTGTATGAGAAAACTAAATTACAGAGAACAAAATCAACTACAGAGATCTCTAAGCCAGGTATGGTGGCGCATAGGTATAATCCCAGCACTGGGGAGGCTGAGGGAGAAAGATTACTCACTGCATGTTTGAGACCAGCCTAGGCTACAAAGTGAGGTGAGCTCAATATCAGCCTAACAGAAATCCCTGTGCTGACAAAGGTCTTTATACTACAGTCTTTAAAAAAAAAAAAAAAATCACTTGACTTCCAGCAGTCTCCCCAGGTTCCTCTTTGGTAGGGTTATCACGATCACTGCACCCAGAAAACATCTGTTGACATGGGTCTTCAAACTGCTAATATTTTAATGGAATATTCTCAAGTGATTTTTTTATGTTCTTAATTCCCTCAGAGACCATGAACACATAAAGCAAAGAACAATTAATAAAGTTAAAAAGAAATTTTTAAAAAATCAATTTAATAGGTATCTAGTTTTTTGTTCCGCCCAACAAGAGAATATACATTCTTCTTAGCAGCACATGTGGCTTTCTCCAAAATAGAACACATACTCACTCACAGAGCATTCTTTTTTTTTTTTTTTAATTTTTAATTTATTATTTTTATTCTTGTTTCAGAACCTTTGTTTGTTTATTCACTCATTTTTATGGCCGGCTCAGCCCACCCCAAGGTCAGAGCTGGCGCAGCATGTGGTGCCGGGGATCGAACTGCAGTCCCTGAAGCCGCCCAAGCTTCCCCAAGCAGGGGCTTTAGACCACTGAGCTGTCCCGCCGGGCCCCTCACAGAGCATCCTTTAAGTAAATGCATAAGGAATGAAACTACTGTATGCATATTATCAAATTAAAACAAATCTCTCTCTCTCTCTCTCTCTCTCTCTCTCTCTCTCTCTC
>PVJA010047293.1:0-14712 GCA_004027025.1 Myocastor coypus
GTTCCAGTCCTCCCAAAGCTGTGACTCCATCCCTGCTCAACAGTCAATGTCCTCTGGCCGGCATCATGCCTATGTGGGACCTTTCTCCCACTTGTCCCCCGACCCTTGCCCACCTTGACCACCCCTTGCAATAGCTCCTAATAGGTACCGAGAATTCTTCCTACACTGGGAAAACAGAGCAGGCACCAGGCAAGTCCCACATCAGGGGCCTTCCATGGGTGCTGCCCTAGAGGGCATGCTGGGTGTCTAAGAGAGAATAAAAAGTCACACACCACTTGAACATTCACAGCCGTTTACCCAGAGGTGTTTGCTTCCTCTGTGGGGCCCTCTGCCAGCTTGTGCTTCCCCACTAAATGAACTGGCACCTGCACACTGATATACTTCACCCCAAAATAGACACTGCCCCAAGAAACCAGAACCTGGTGGTCACCATTAAAACACAGGCCCAGTGACATGGGGCCATACATTTAATACCCCTGCTTATCAGTCTGGGAATCACCACTGCTACAGGGACAGGCCCAACAGGTCTGACTGCCTTCCTGACCTCTTACTGCTCCCTCTCTCAAGATCCTTCTGAAGCCTCAGACAAGTAGCTGACTCCATTTTCACCTAACAAAACCAGACAGACTCCCTGGCAGCTGTGACCCTTCAAAATTGTAGAGGGCTAGCCCTCCTCACTGTGGAAAAGGGTGGTGACGTTTCTGGGGGGGGGGGGTGTTGCTTCCACACCACCCAGCCAGGCATGGCACAGGATGCAGCCAAAAGACTGAGAGAAAAGGTTTCGGAAAGTGGCCAGCGCCTGTCTGAGTCTTGGACGAACGTTCGGGGCTGTGCCTTTTGGCCTCTTCCACTAACTGTACCTCTTCTCTGTGTCCTCCTCCTCTTCTCTTTGGGCCACTTTGCCTCAGACGTCTCTCACAGTTTTACAAGCTTGGGTACAGGTGATTCCCACGAGGCAGGTGCTGGTTCTGACTGCTCCATAGAGCTCCGTCCCCCCACAATTTTTCTCCCAGTTAGGCTGCCCACCCACCCCATCTGTTAGCCCGAAATATCTCTGAGAAACTCCCTCCTTTAGCCCTCCCCTCTCTGTATATAACAACACAAAGATGGGACTATCAGCCCTGACCTGATTTGTGCTGCCCTCCACAAACTACAGGAACCTATGCTGCCCTCTGCCAATAAGAACCGAGGTACAGTGACATTCAGGACTAGACCTGACATTCGCCCTAACCCTAGAAGACCCAGCTTTATGGGCACACCTGCGCTGACTGGCCTTGTGGCGCTGACCTGCAACAGTCCATCCTGATTCCTTGGCACTGCGACCCCCCCACACCCCCCCAAACTGTATATATAGCTAGCCTCCCAGAAATCGGCAGCCATCACTCCGATTTCAACCTGCCTATGCACAGAAGGGAATTAAATCTAGTTTTCCCACAGTCCTGGCATCTGGTGTTTAGGTATATCTTCCTGTGCTGCTAAGTAGCCAAAAAGAGGGGAAACAATAACATAATAGAGGCTGAAGCAGGAGGATCAGTGCAAGTTCAGGACCAGCCTGGGCTACAAAAGTGAGCTCAAGGCCAGCCTGAACTGCATAGCAAGACCCTGTCTCAAAAGGACAATAAAAGACTTGTCATGAACGTTTAGAAGGAAATATCAGAGGAAACAATTTGAAGTGAAAAGTCAGGTGAGATGGGAAGGGCAGAAAGCAAGGCAGGTAATGGGCCTCAATCTCAGAAACAGAGTGGGGTGCTGGACTAGGGCGTGGTGAGCAGGAAAGAGGGGCCCAGCCACGCAGGGCTTCGAGCCTGAGTAGGGCTGTGAGACTCTTCTATCAAGTGCAATAGGAAACCTTTCACAGGACGTCTAATAATATTGAGCTAGCTTTTTTTTTTTGAGACAGGGTCTCACTATGCAGTTCAGGCTGGCCTTGTGCTTATTATTGTAGCCCAGGCTGGTCTCGAACTTGCACTGATCCTCCTGCCTCAGCCTCCCAAGTGCTGAGATTATGGATGTGTGTGGCCACGCCCGGCAGCATTTTGTTTGTCTTGCATTTGGTACAGTGTCTACAAGATCTCACTACACAATGGACTTGTAGTGATCCTCCTGTTTTCAGCCTCCCAAGCACTGGGATTACACGCACGCGCCACCACTCCCATCTCAGCGTGCTGGGGGGTGGGGGGGTAGGGTCAGCATGGCACACCCGGGAGCGAATCCCGGTCCCTGCATTTGCCTAAGAAGGTGCTTTAATCCGCTGAGCTATCTGACCCATGTGGTATTATTATTATTATTTTTTTTTTTTTTTTTGAGACAGGGTCTCACTGTGCAGTTCAGGCTGGCTTTGAGCTCACTTTTGTAGCCCAGGCTGGTCTCGAACTCACAACGATCCTCCTGCCTCAGCCTCCCGAGTGCTGGGATTACAGGCGTGAGCCACCACGCCCGGCTACCATGTGGTATTATTTTTAAAGACCAGTTGGTTTGCTTGATGAGGAAAAATGCCAACTGCTTAACGTGAACTCTTAAGGGTTCTGCTTTCTTTGCCCCGCATTTTAGCCTTCAGTGCTCCATTAGGACTGCAGCGCCCTAGCCAGGCATGGTGGCGCACGCCTGTAATCCTAGCACTTGGGAGGCTGAGGCAGGAGGATTGGTGACCAGCCTGGGCTACAAAAGTGAGCTCAAGGCCAGCCTCAACTGCATAGTGAGATCCTGTCTCAAAAAGACAAAAAAAGAGACTTCTGCGCCCTAATTCTTGCCCTGGGCCACCGTCACCCCATACGCAGCCTTTACACTGGGCTTATGCGCCTTGGCCCAAGGGGGCAGGAAACTCGCAACGGGGTCCTAGGGCCGGCAATCCTCCGCAACCCTGGATCCTAGGTCAGCCTGCGGTGCCTTGACTCAGGAGGGCAAGAAGCTCGCACCAGGGTCCTGGGGCCGGCGATCATCCGCAACCCCGCGCCAGCCCCTGCGCCGCCCGGACTCGAGGCGTAGGCCGACAGCCCCCTGCTCGGCTTCCAGCTCCGGCAGGAACCCGTGAACGTGAAGCTTCTGCCAAGAGGCGCCGGCCCGGTGCGGATGCGCCGCACGCCTCGCCGCACGGACGGCGTGAGAACCGAACCGGACCGGCCCAGACTCGCCCTAACACCCGCTCCTGAGGATGCGTCGCGAGTCGCCGGGAAAGGAAACGACTGCGCGGCGGGGACAGGCTAACAACGCGCCCCTTCACGTCTCCACGCGGAAGTCGGGTCCGCGAGAGGAGTGGGCTCGGCGCGCCCGCAGGACGCAGCCTCGGCTCCAGGGTTCCAGGGGCGAGGACCGAGCCCTGCCCCCTGCTCGCCCCTACGCGGGGATCTCGCGGCCCTGGCCGACGTCCCGAAGAGCTGCGACCGTATCCCGCCTCGGCCCGCGCGGCCAGCTCTTCCGGCGGGCGTCCCGCCTTCCGCGTCCTCGCGGTGAGGTCAGCCCGCTCGGGTCGTGACCTGGGGTAACCCCGCCGCCAGCTCAGGGGCGGGGCGCCGGGAGGCCCCGCCCACCGCCAGCTGCGGCGCCGTCGGTGCGCGGTGATTGGCGGCGCGGCGGTGGGATGAATGGGGTGACCGCGGCGGGGCGGGGCCGCGGCTAACGGTCCGCGCGGCGGGCGGGGCGCAGGTTGCGGCGGGGGCGCCTCGAGGATCCTGCGCGGGCTAGTGCCCCCTCCGCGCACCTCGTGTTGCCTTCAGTGTCCCGCGGGCGCGGCTGGTCCTCGCGGTGGCGCGTCACCGGCCGGACGGCAGGTGCGGCCCGGCGCGGGGCCTCCCGGGGGGTCTGCGCGCCGCCCGCGTCTCGCCCCTAACGGCTGTTTTTGTTTAGGTTTAACGTTAACCGCACCCCAACTGCCAGGTCTCGGCTCACGGGGCCGACTGCCCTCCTAGGCGGCCCGACCCATAAACCGAATGGCTCTTTGGGGGTGCGCGCGGGGCGGGGAGCACGGGGCGGGGAACGCGCGCGCCACCCGGAAAAGGGCAGGTTTACATGGGACATTTATCAGAAGTTAGCCATGCCTGGGGTGTTGTGATAAGTAAGCTATTTCAGTTCCTCTGTTTTAATCTTCTGTTTCAAAGGGTAGAAGCGTCTGTTACCTACTCCTACATAAATGAGCCCACAACGTAGTGGCTCACGCCACGTTTAATCCCCACGCGTCTGCGCAGGAGGTATCAGGGCGTGATTGGCTGAGCCAGGGTTTTTGATTCCGTTTTCTCCCAAAGCACGTTCAAGGTTTCCACCCGTGCCCAGGCCTTCCCAGCACAGGTTCATTTCCAAGGGACCCTGGGCCTCAGGGGCTGACCCTCTGCTCTTTGTGCTGCGGCTCAAGAAGATACTGGAAGAGTACCAGGACTGAGTTAGACATTACCTTCATGTTTAACCCAAGTACAAAGTGAGGTTCCCCCACCCCCAGTTCTGGCTGTGGTTAGAAGCAAGTTACCAGTTCCACTAGAGAGACTGGGCACCATGTCAGAAGCTGCCTACGGTGCCATCAAAGAACAATAAAAGGATGATAGAAATGTGAGGCTCCAAAAATGTTTGTTGTATAACTTGAAACAGTCTGTATCTTGTGTGCCATCTTTATCACAAAGAACATAGAATTATTCTGAGAGTCTAGTTCCACGAAGGTTTTAGTTTTAGGCTGTTGAGTCGAATGACATTTGCTGTCCTTGAGGAAAGAGCACTAAGTAGACAACTGCTGTCTGGCTATTGTAATTGATGGAAGTCTGCACAGGGCCCTGTTCTGGGAAAAGGACAAAGAAGCATTTTGTTCTAGGTCATGGTTAGAGAAGTGTGCAGAGCAGGGAAAAGTGAAGAGAAAGGGAAAAGGGTTATGTTGAGATGACTAAGGCGAAGTGAATCTTACATACCAACGGAAGTAATCACATTTTTGTATTTTGTGTTTTCTGGCTTTTAAGGGTGTAAAGTTGCTCCAGTTTGATGGTCAGCGTGCACTTCTGACAAGTTTGTTGTTTCGAAACGGTTCATACCTGTGAAATATATCTAAGAGGGCAGCATGTCTAACCCTGCAAAGTAGAAGACAGTACCAAGTAAGCCCACAGAAGGGAATGCATGCAATGGGAAAAGCCCTTCCCCAGGAAATGCCAAGAAATGATTTCAGCACGTCAACCCAGATCAGCAGTGTCAACGTTAGAATTTCATCTGTGGTGGTTGATGCTTTCGGACGGGGTCTTACGATGTCATTCAGGCTGGCCTTGAACTCACTGTGTAACCGAGGCTGACCTGGAACTCACCACAGTCCTCCTGCCTCAGCCTCCCAAGTGCTGGGGTTGCAGGTGTGTGCCACCACATCTGGCTCACCTGCTTTTAAAGTGGCACATCCACTCTTCATAAGAAGGGAACCTGAGACGGGAAGGAAGTAGAAGTGTGAGTTTCTTCCTGTAGGAGCTCAGCTCACGCTATAGGAGTGTGAAGGCAAGACCACAATGTCACCTTACACAGATGCCATGTGACCCAGAGTGGCTAAACCACTATGGCTAATTTTTAGAAAACCTGATTCTAAATGGTACCCTGAAACCTTATAAACAGTTGATCAGATGCATTCTCTGGCGGTAGAAGCTGTATCAGCACCTTTTGCCAGGCATAAAGTTTGATTTTGGCTAGAAGGTTGGTTTTCATCTGCCTTTGTCTACATTTTTGGAATCGTTAGCTCTTTAATAAAATGAAACAAACCATGATGAAATTTATTATTTTGATAACCAAACAAGTAAAGGTCACAACAAGAATCAGTCCTTATTAAAAATCTTATAGTATTGTATAATCTTATCTTACTTAGCATTTCAAAAGGAGACCTGAAGCTAATTCAGAGCTTACATGAGAACTCACCAGCTTTGTAGCCTGGGCCAGCTAGAATCAAGAGCTCAAAGCCGGGCGTGGTGGCGCATGCCTGTAATCCCAGCACTCGGGAGGCTGAGGCAGGAGGATTGGTGCGAGTTCGAGACCAGCCTGGGCTACAAAAGTGAGCTCAGGACCAGCCTCAACTGCATAGCGAGACCCTGTCTCAAAAAGACAAAAAAAAAAAAAAAAAAGCTCAAGTTTTCTTATCTCATGATGTTGAAAGAATACAATGTGCGTGTTAGGAGAGGCCTTAGCAAACGATAAATAATGGAAAGGAAAGAGCTGGTACTCACCTGATTTTCAGTCTGAAATAAATGTAGCTGTTTCTATTTTAAAAGTGCCCCATCTTCAAAATAATAAAAGCATTTGTAGAAAGTACAATATTAAAAATTAATGCCAATAGCTGGGTATGGTGGTGCATGCCTGTAATCCCAGCACTCAGGAGGCTGAAGCAGGAGGATCGGTGAGAGTTTGAGACCAGCCTGGGCTACAAAACTGAGCTCAAGGCCAGCCTGAACTGTACAGCAAGACCCTGTCTCAAAAAGACAAAAAAAAAATTAATGCCAGTGCTGGCAGGATGGCTCAGTGGCCTAAGGTGCCTGCTTAGGAAAGCTTAGGCAGCCACAGGGACCACAGGTCAATCCCCAGCACCACATGCTGTGCCAGCACTGCCCCCAGGGCAGGCTGAGCTGGCCATTAAAAAAAAAATGCCAATTTAAGATTTGATGCTATTTCATTTTCTAACTATAGTTAGATGCTATTCTAACTGTAGCTATGGTCTTTTTTTCTATCTATCTATTGATTGATTGATTGAGCCAGGTCTCTTCATGTAGTTTGAGTTGGTCTTGAACTTATTTTGCAGTCCAGGCTGGGCTCGAACTCACACTGATCCTCCTGCTTCAGTCTCCAGAGTGGTGGACTTACAGGCACACCTGGCTTTCCAGTCTTCCTCTGTAGCACTTGTACACCACTAAATGTGAGCAGCCGGTGGTGGCACATGCCTAGAGTTCCAGCTATTTGAGAGGCTGAGGTGGGAGAATTGCTTCAGCTCAGCAATTTGAGACCAACCTGGGCAACACAGCAAGAGCTTAGTGTTTTGTTATTGGGTGTTATTGTTGTTTTGGTACCAGGGATTGAACTCTGGACCTTGTGCTTGCCACGCGGGCACTTATGCTGCTGAGCTATACCCATGGCCCTTGTTACTGTTTTTGAGACAGGGTCTCACTTTGTAGTTTAGACTGCCCTTGAGCTCACTATGGAACCTAGGCTGGCCTTCAAGTTGTGGTGATCCTCCTGCCTCAGCCTCTTGACTACTGACATTACAGGCATGCACCACCATGCCTGACCTAGCAAGAGCTTGTATGAGAAATGAATTTTTAAATGTTAAATATTCTTTTGAATCATGCTGATTTTTTTCAGATTTTGAAATTTCTCAAAGGTAGTAAAATTTTTTCCTGTAATGAACAGAAGTATATTTTATTGGTAAAAGCATGTTTTACTGATTAGCATTTCAGTCTCCATCCACTCATTTGTCCACTTATCCACTCGAGAAGTATTTATTCAGCCTCTGCCAGGTCCTGCGCAGCTCCCGGAGTGCTGAGGATAGAGCAGGCACCGCTTGTGCGCTCAGTAAGCCACCTTCTGGGGAAAGAGATGGCACACAACTGTCACAAGGAAATCTGCGGTGTGTCTCGTGGTAACAAATGCTGAGGAGATCCGTGCAGAGCGAGGGGACCCCAGACTGTGGGAGGTAAAGATGGAGGTGCTGCAACCTGGAGACAGGCTCACTGTGGCAGCTCTACGTGGAGAGCAGCAGGAACCAGCTGTGAGCCTGGAGGGGAAGGGCCAGTGCTGCGGGGCCAGGAGGCAGCAGTGTGCAAGAGGGGGGCAGGGGGAGAGCTGCTGAAGGCCAGAGAGACTGCAGTGTGTGCTGAGTCGTCAGGGCCTTCCAGGCCATGGCCACAGCTGGACTTTTACTCTAGAGAAGTTGGGGGCCTGAAGGACAGGGCCACGGAGATATCTCAGCAGTCTAAACGCCTGCCTGGCAAGCACAGAGGCCTCAGTTTGACTCCTGGTACCACATGCCATGCCGTCCTGGGAACCCCAGTTGCACTGGGTCAGCCACTGCAACCAGGCATGGTGACACATGCTTGTAATCCCAGTGCTGGGGAGGCTGAGACACGAGAGTCACTGTGAGTCTGAGCTGTGTAGCAAGACCTCGAACCAAATAAATAAATAATTTCTTTTTACAATTTAAAACAAAGACATGGAATAGACATGTGGCACAATTTAGCTTTGGTTTCAAAAGGCTCAGTCTGATAGCAGGATTGAGAATGGGTACAGGAGGCAAAGAGAACAGAGGCCCAGCTAGGAGGCCCCATGGCTTGAATGTGGCCAGTCTTGGACACTCCTGTGGAAATGTGACTGCCACCACTGTGCTGGGGCCTTGAGGCGGGGCCTGTTGGTGGACACAAGCTCATTACAGGACATCAGTCCCGTGGTCACAAGTATAGGTTGCTGTAACTTGAACTGAGCTGGGTCTTTATCCTCATCTCTCTCCCAGGTGAGCCTGCTTGCTCGTCTACCATGTGTGACATGGCGTGAGGTGCCCCCAGATGCCTGGTCTTCCTTGTCCCAGAACCCTGAGCTAGGTAAATCTCTATTTTTTACAAGTTACCCATGCTCACCAATTGTGTTCCAACCCCAGGAAATGGACTAGAATAGGAGGCCACTAGAAACTTGTAGGCAGTGGTGGCTGGTGGCTTCCTCTAGCTGATGGCAGTGGACTGGTGAGAAGTGCATGGACTCTTTTTTTTTTTTTTTTTTTTTTTTTGAGACAGGGTCTCACTATGCAGTTCTGGCTGGCCTTGAGCTCATTTTTGTAGCCCAGGCTGGTCTCGAACTCACACTGATCCTCCTGCCTCAGCCTCCCGAGTGCTGGGATTACAGGCGTGCGCCACCACGCCCAGCTTTACAGACTCTTGATATAATCTGGTGGCTGGGCAGTAGGGCTTCGCTGATACATTGGCTATGGGAGGTAGGAAAAGAAGAAAAAGAACCAGATGTAATTACAGGCATTTGGCCTGAGAATCTAGATCCAGGGAGTTGTCACATAACCTGGAGAAGAGTATAGAAGGATCAGATCTGGGGCAAATCAGTTCATGTTTGGCTATGCTAAGTTGGAGATGCATTTTAGATCCAAGAAGAAAGGTCACTGATAGCTAAATATCTAAGTCTGAAATTCAGGGGAACGGTGTGGGCTGCAGAAGCCCATTTGGGACTCAGCGGAGTCCAGCTGGGGTCCAGCTGGGACCACGGAAGCAGGCCATCGCCTACAGCAACAGCAGGTGCCCAAGCTGCAGCCCACAGTGCACTTGGCGCCAGGCACCGACACTGCAGTTAAACCTGAGTACTGAGGTTTTAGCTTAGAAAGAACAGCTTGTACGTGAGCATCTTTTGCCTTAAAAGAAAGCACACTGGCACACGTGCCGTAGGCTCCTACCCTGGAAGTAGGGCAGACAGAGAAGACTGCAGATGAAGACCCTTGCCCTTCCCAGGCACTTCCTGAGAGAGCGAAAGAGCAGAAAGGGAAGCTGAGGCCACGGGGGTGAGCCCACGTGCGCCTGCTGCACCCCACTTTTTATCATTATTGAGCACTCTGAGAAGTTCCCCCCCATCACTGGCTAGAGAACCCAGAAGTAATGCACGCCGTTCCGTGTTCAGCAGACAATTAGGAGTGTGTCCGTTTGCCAGAAATTGGGCTGGCTGGCAGGAAACCAACATGGCAGACTGGGACAGTACCTCCAAGTAGGCACATTAGTCATGGCCCAAGGACAGGGACAGAGAGAAACCACTAGGCATGTTGCGGAGCAATGGAGAGGAGGAGTGGCACCGCAAGATCGGGACTGCAGGGCCTGCACAGCAAGTGAAACTCCGATCTCCACGTAACTCCCCGAAAGACAAACCCCGGGGAGGTTGGAGATTCCAGGAAGCAAGATAAAACACAGATTGTGGAGAAGAAAGAATAGGAGGAGGACAGGCGAGATAGCTCAGTGGGCTAAGTGTCTGCTTAGGCAAGCACAGGGACTGGGAGGCAGGCGCTGTACCAAATACGTAAGGTTAAAAAACAAAAAAGGAAGAGAGAGAGAGAGAGCACAAAGTTATGGACCAACCAAAACTATTTATGCTTGGCCTATACTTTAGTCAACTTTGAAATGTTCAGAGATAAACTCTGGCCTTATGTTACCTTAAGCAAGGCTTAATTGTTAGACAAATATCTCCTAATGAAACAAGTTTCACTAATTAGAATTGTGTGTTTAAATTTAACTGCAGCTGCTCTAACAATAAAAGAAATTTCCCAGTATGTTAAACACTTTGTTTTGCAAAAGCAATTTTGGAACAAGCTTTTTTTTTTTTTTTTTTTTTTTTTTCTTTTGTCTTTTTGAGACAGGGTCTCACTGTGCAGTTCAGGCTGGCCTTGAGCTCACTTTTGTAGCCCAGGCTGGTCTCGAACTCACACCGATCCTCCTGCCTCAGCCTCACGAGTGCTGGGATTACAGGCGTGCGCCACCACGCCCGGCTGGAACAAGCTTTTAATATGTTAGCAAGTATGTGTTAGAGACGCAGACTCACTAATGCAAACCAAGAGAAAGGGGAGAAGCAGCCAGAATGTAAAAGTAAGTACAAAGAAAAAGCAAACATTTAATGAAGACGATTTCACCGTGGATGGCAGAAGCGACTAGGTGGTGCTGAGTGCTGAGCAGCTACCTCACCGTCAGCAGGCCTCGGGGGGCTGGCACACCCTGTCGGGGGATTCCTGGCCTTTTTCTGCCCTGAACAAGGAACTGACCAGGTAAATGACAGGAAGTTTTACATGTATTAAAGGCAGAGAAAGACAGGCTCTGCAGTGTGTGTTCGGCTCACATAGGAAAAATCAGGGGGACAGGCCATTGTGAAGAGACAGGACAGCAAATGCATGACAGTGACCGTCCCTCTTTTATTTTCCACCCCACAACCAAAGGCTGCTGGCATCCTCAGAAGACCCAGGCAGGGCTTTGGGAACAGGTCTGCTCGGTGTCCCGGGCTTAACAGATCACACCTACTTTCCCATCCAGTCTTATCGCAGCCACGCTGGAGCTCACCTGGAGGGTGAGATTAGCTGTTGCCATAAGGGAAGCTGCTCAGGAATCACATCTTGTGGAGAACCCGAAGGCTCTGGGACAAGGCTTGCAAGCTCCAACTAACCCATGCTTGAGAGAGTTATGACCGCAATGACTGGCGGAGGGCTGGAACCTGGGGGAGGAGCAGCGCGCCTCTTCATCCAGCACGTGCTTGCGAAGCCTTGACGCATCCTTGGGCCTGTACTGACAGCTGTAAGCAAGCAGACTCTAACCCAGTTCCCCTTCCAGTGGAGCTTCCAAAATGAAGCACTGGTGTGTGTCCCAGGAATTAGGCAGGCCAGGTAAGCAGGAAATAGCAAAGCAGAGGCATACATAAAGGGCTACGGGTTACTAATCAAGGGGCACATGAAAGGCAGTGGTTAGAGGGTGGGAGGGAACTATGTTAAAGAGAAATCACTTAACCTTTAAGGTATACTTTGACAGTTATGCGTCTACCATTAAAAAAAACAGAAATTTTGATAGGATGGGCTGAAAACCGCTCATTGGTGTCTTAGCTAGCCACTTTTCTCTCGTTGCTGGGACAAATACCTGACATGCAAGCTTAGGAGAGGAAAGGTTTATTTAGCTCACAGTTACTAGAGGATTCCCGCTTTATAGGGTCTGGAGGAGAGGCTGGGACACTGCCGGGTCCAGCATGGTTTGCTCCATATCTAGAGAAACCGCTACCTGGGGGGAGGGAAGAACCTCTGACAGCGGTGCCGTCAGGTGCCGTCAGTTTAACGGTTGTTGCCTCCCTTGGCCCTGCCCCTCAGCCCCGCCCTGGTCCTTTGGACCCGCCCCTCGAGCCTTGCACTTGACAGCCCCATGATTTACTTGAGGCTTTGGGGGGACAACTACATGCAAACCATAACAATTGGTGAGGACAATGGTGTAAAACTTAGTTGTGTCGTGTAAAACTTGACGTTTTGAGGATCAAGTTACCTATAAACTTTTAAAATCAGAAAAACAGCTGGTTGTGTTGGCACATGCCTGTGATCCTAGTACTTGGGAGGCTGAGGCAGGAGGATCACCAAGAGTTCAAGGCCAGCCTGGGCTACACAGTGTGAGTCAAAGGCCAGTCTGGACTATATGGCAAGAACTTGTCTCAGAAAACCGAAAGTAAATAAATAAACCTAGAAAGGTAGAACTTAGAGTGATAGGGAACTGAACCAGCTCCAGCCTTGATTGTCAGCAAAAGAACAAAATATAAAATACTGTGTGGGGGCATGGTGACCCACGCCTATAATCCTAGCACTTGGGAGGCTGAGGCAGGAGGATTGGTGCGAGTTCAAGACCAGCCTGGGCTACAAAAGTGAGCTCAAGGCCAACCTGAACTGCATAGCGAGATCCTGTCTCAAAAAGACAAAAAAAAAAAAAAAAAAAAAAAAAAAAAAAAAAAAAAAAAAAAAAAAAAAAAAAAAAAAAAAAAAAAAAAAAAAAAAAAAAAAAAGAAATAAAGTAGATACTGTACCAAGTTCTACACCACCAAAACATGCTTTTCGGATGTCCATTGAAAGAAACTTATGTGTCTCCCTTTTTATGACAGCATTTCCCACACGGTGTCACTTTGTAGGTGGAGGGTCTTTTGACATTTTCTATTTTTATTTCTAACACATGGCACCCTACAGCTGACAAAGTGATGTAGCTCAGTGTGGTGCAGATGAATGACAATTGACTATTGGGTCCCAACTGTTTGTGCATGTTTAAGTTACCTAATTTGCATGTAGTTTGTGTACTTGGATTCCTGTTACCATGGGCTGTGGTGGGACAAGCTCACACGCGCTAAGCATTACGCTATAAATACCTAAGGCAATGTTATTTGCCTACATTAAAAGGTTGACTGTGTTGGGTCCTTGGATGCGTAGTAATATAGAGAGAATACAAGGGCGCCGAACATCGGCCTCGTTTCTAGGGCTTGGAAAGGGGGAAACTATAGGATACTGTGACGAAGTTCTTGTATCTGCTTTTCTGCTAGGCGCCACCACCGGTCATTTGGCAAGCCCTTGCGATAATTTTCTAGAATAGCAACAGAGCGCAGTAACCTTTAGCCAAAACTCAGGCTAAGGAAAACGCGCCAGCAGCCTAGTGCAAAGGAGGCAGGGTTCCAGCGCGGGGGCGCGTCGGCGGCCTGGCCTGCCCGCCCGCGCCCCCACGGGAGACGCCGTGGCCACTAGACTCTTTGCGTCCACACCGAAGACGGAAGCTGCTCGCAGGGTGGGGCCGCCGGGTGGGCCCAGCATCCAGCTGCCACAGCTCCGGGCACCGGGGCTTCACTGCTGCTATTGCGCAGACTCTGCGTTTCACGCAGGCTTATTAGGAAGAACGAAGGCAAAATTACCCGGAGGCACGTGAACGCATAGGGACCAACCGGGCCTCCGCGCCCCGCCGCATCCCAGCCCCGAATTTACGATCACGAAAGTTCGACCGCCCGCGGATTGGCCCCCGGGCCGCGTGACGTCATAGCGCTTGATCCCTGCTCGTTGCTCGGATTGGCTGGCCGCGCCACTGTGACGTCACGGTCAGCCCACGCTGCGCTGTGGACAGCGGCGCCTTCTTCTTCGCCGCGGCCGGCCCTGCTCCCGCCTCCCCATCCTCCTCGGCTCGGGCTGACCACTGTCGCCGCCGCGCTGCGCTCGGAGCCGCTGCCGCCTCGGAGGAGGTGAGCTGTCCGACCGCCAGGCCGGGGCTGCGGCTGTGGGTCCGAGCGGCAGGACTGCCCGTCCCGGCGCGCGCACCTGCTCGCGGGTGGGCCGTGCGCCGACGGCGCCACGGGCTCGCGGGCCCGAGCGGAGGGTGGGTCGCGCCCGTCGGAGGCGCCCGCGAGGGGACCGATCCCGCTCCGGGCGGCCTGGGCTGTGGGTCGGTTCGGGCTGCGCCTGCGCCGGCGTTCCTTCCCCGCGAGCCCGCTAGCTCCGACCCGACGGCGGGGCCGCGGGCGGGCGCCCCGAGCAGCCGGCGGGGCGGACGCGAAGGACTCCTGCGCCGGGAGCCCGCCCGCACCGTCTCGGAGGCCGGTCTCGGCAAGGCTGTCCTTCCGGCTGCCTCGCGACCGTTGCGCTTGCTACGCAGTTTCCCCACCTCACGTCTGTGAGTTAAACTCATCTCCTGGCTCCTTGATTACAAATTCTGAAAGTATGTATATTTGGCCGAGTTTTGTGATGGGTAGGGTGGGGATAGGGAGTCTCATCTCTGGCTGACTTGGCTGAGGTAGGTAGCCTAGGGGTGCTGCAGGACACTTTAGGGAGCGATCAGCTTTTTTTTTTTTTTTTTTAAATAGCGGGATCCGTGGCAGGAAGTGTTTTGCAGGGCTGTACAGAAGCGTTAGCTGCGTTGCTGGTTGTGCTCTGTAATTTGTCCCCTAATCGTTTGGCAGATAACCTGCTGGTCTGCATTTGTTTTGCTTGCACTTCTCAGCCAGCAGCATTTAGAGCAAGATCTAAAGGTAGAGACAACCGTTTTGTATTAGGGAGCTGTCCGTGAACGCTTCAGTTTCCATCTGCAGGTTGGCGACAGGTGGGAGTGCCACGGAGCTATCTCCCCAGCCCCTTTAACTTTTGTAGTTAACTCAGACACTGCCTGGGCTTCTCCAGCAAAGCTCTGCCCTTGAAAGAGATGTGTTGCTGGTGTTTTTTTTTTTTTTTTTTTTTTTTTTTTTTTTTTTTTTTTTTTTTTTTTTTTT